>CM068368.1:399589124-399796624 GCA_034769895.1 Magicicada septendecula
GCAGCGTTTTTTTAACAAGGGTATTTTATATGGCAAACGATAACAGCCGCAAATTCAAACAGAATCAAATAATGTTTTGCATACAGCCCCGATTTGTAGAGTACTCAAGACCTTTTGTTTTTGGTGAAGATCGGTTAAGGGAAAGGGGTAGTTTACCAGTAACGTTTTATGTTTTAACAAGGGTATTTCCTATGGCAAACGATAACAGCCGCAAATTCAAACAGAATCAAAAGATTATTTGCATACAGCCCTAAATTGTAAAGTTCTCATGACCTGTAGTTTTTGGTGAAGTTCGGTTGAGGGAAAGGGGTAGTTTACCTGCAACGTTTTTTTAACAAGGGTATTTTATATGGAAAACGATAACAGCCGCAAATTCAAACAGAATCAAATAATGTTTTGCATACAGCCCCGATTTGTAGAGTACTCAAGACCTATTGTTTTTGGTGAAGATCGGTTAAGGGAAAGGGGTAGTTTACCAGTAACGTTTTATGTTTTAACAAGGGTATTTCCTATGGCAAACGATAACAGCCGCAAAATCAAACAGAATCAAAAGATTATTTGCATACAGCCCTAAATTGTAGAGTTCTCAAGACCTATTGTTTTTGGTGAAGATCAGTTGAGGGAAAGGGGTAGTTTACGAGCAACGTTTTTTTAACAAGGGTATTTTCTATGGCAAACGATAACAGCCGCAAATTCAAACAGAATCAAATAATGTTTTGCATACAGCTCTGATTTGTAGAGTGCTCAAGACCTATTGTATTTGGTGAAGATCGGTTAAGGGGAAGGGGTAGTTTACCTGCAACGTTTTTTTATCAAGCGTATTTTCTATGGCAAACGATAACAGCCGCAAATTCAAACTGAATCAAATAATTTTTTGCATACGTCCCTGAATTGTAGAGGTCTCAACGACTTTCGATTTTGGTGAAGATCGGTTAAGGGGAAGGGGTAGTTTACCAACAACCCTTATCGTTTTAACACGAGTAAAGTACTTGAAAATTTATTTAAACTTTTTGAAACAATGGTAATTGTTAAAAATAAAATAATTTTGTTGCCAGGCAATAAAATTATAATTTTTTTCATTTTAATGTAATATAATATTTTTCATTTAATACAGCAATAAAAAGGCAGGTAAGACACAGCCTGGCTGTTTGTCTGAAAATGATTTTAAATATAAATCTTAGAATATGGAAGTCATGTATGGTCTCCATACCGATATTTTACTTCCATGTTCCTTAAGGAAATGGAATTATGGTGATAGCAAAAAAAATCGTGTTCGAGATTATTGCAGAATATGATTGTGCTGCACTCAAAACATGAAAAAAAGGCATTTTCCGAAAAGTGTCTGTGTGTGTGTCTGTGCGTCTATGTGTGTGTCTGTAGATTTTTTTTCTATGGCAAACGATAACAGCCGCAAATTCAAACAGAATCAAATAATTTTTTGCATACAGCCCTTTTTTGTAGAGTACTCGCGACGTATTGTTTTTGGTGAAGATCGGTTGAGGGAAAGGGGTAGTTTACCCCCAACGGTTTTTTTTTATCAAGGGTAATTTTGTTTGTTTGGCAAACGATAACAGCCGCAAATTCAAACAGAATCAAATAATGTTTCGCATACAGCCCTGAATTGTAGAGTTCTCAAGATCTGTTGATTTCGGTAAAGATCGGTTAAGGGGAAGGGGTAGTTTACCAGCAACGTTTTATGTTTTAACAAGGGTATTTTCTATGGCAAACGATAACAGCCGCAAATTCAAACATAATCAAATAATATTTTGCATACTGCCCTGAATAGTAGAGTTCTCAAGACCTTTTGTTTTTGGTGAAGATCGGTTAAGGGAAAGGGGTAGTTTACCAGCAATGTTTTATGTTTTAAAAGGGTATTTTTTATGGCAAACGATAAAAGCCGCAAATTCAAACAGAATCAAATAATGTTTCGCATACAGCCCTGATTTGCAGAGTACTCGCGACCTTTTGTTTTTGGTGAAGATCGGTTGAGGGAAAGGGGTAGTTTACCTGCAACAGTTTTTTTTTAGCAAGGGTAATTTTGTTTGTTTGGCAAACGATAACTGCCGCAAATTCAAACAGAATCAAATAATATTTCGCATACAGCCCTGAATTGTAGAGCTCTCAAGATGTGTTGATTTTGGTGAAGATCGGTTAAGGTAAAGGGGTAGTTTACCTGTAACGTTTTATGTTTTAACAAGGGTATTTCCTATGGCAAACGATAACAGCCGCAAATTCAAACAGAATAAAAAGATTATTTGCATACAGCCCTAAATTGTAGAGTTCTCAAGACCTATTGTTTTTGGTGAAGATCGGTTTAGGGAAAGGGGTAGTTTACTAGCAACTTTTTTTAAACAAGGGTATTTCCTATGGCAAACGATAACAGCCGCAAATTCAAACAGAATCAAATAATGTTTTGCATACAGCCCTGATTTGTAGAGTACTCAAGACCTGTTGTTTTTGGTGAAGATCGGTTAAGGGGAAGGGGTAGTTTACCAGCAACATTTTTTTATCAAGCGTATTTTCTATGGCAAACGATAACAGCCGCAAATTAAAACAGAATCAAATAATGTTTTGCATACGTCCCTAAATTGTAGAGGTCTCAATGACTTTCGATTTTGGTGAAGATCGGTTAAGGGGAAGGGGTAGTTTACCTGCAACCTTTTACGTTTTAACAAGAGTAAAGTACTTGAAAATTTATTTAAACTTTTTGAAACAATGGTAATTGTTAAAAATAAAATAATTTTGTTGCCAGGCAATAAAATTATAATTTTTTCACTTTAATGTAATATAATATTTTTCATTTAATACAGCAATAAAAAGGCAGGTAAGACACAGCCTGGCTGTTTGGCTGAAAATGATTTTAAATATAAATCTTAGAATATGGAAGTCATGTATGGTTCTCCATACCGATATGGAGATATGTTTTATTATGTTGGAAAACACAACAGGTCCCACAAGATTGGTTAACTGCTTAGGTGGTATAACGGAATGACTGTCACAACTATAGGGGAATCTGTGTGGTTGATACTGGATACAAAGTATATGCAAGGATCATTAACCATCGTCAGGTATCAAACATCAACCATCAACATACCGATATTTTACTTCCATATTCCTTAAGGAATGGAAGTATGGTGATGGCAAAAAAAATCGTGTTCGAGATTATTGCAGATTCTGATTGTACTACACTCAAAACATGAAAAAAGTCGTTTTCCGAAAAGTGTCTGTGTGTGTGTCTGTCTGTCTGTCTGTCTGTGTGTCTGTCTGTAGATTTTTTTTCTATAGCAAACGATAACTGCAGCAAATTCAAACAGAATCAAATAATTTTTTGCATGCAACCCTGAATTGCAGAGTACTCGCGACCTATTGTTTTTGGTGAAGATCGGTTGAGGGAAAGGGGTAGTTTACCGGCAACGTTTTTTTAACAAGGGTATTTTCTATGGCAAACGATAACAGCCGCAAATTCAAACAGAATCAAATAATGTTTTGCATACAGGCCTGATTTGTAGAGTACTCAAGACCTATTGTTTTTGGTGAAGATCGGTTAAGGGGAAGGGGTAGTTTACCTGCAACATTTTTTTATCAAGCGCATTTTCTATGGCAAACGATAACAGCCGCAAATTCAAACAGAATCAAATAATGTTTTGCATACGTCCTTGAATTGTAGAGGTCTCAATGATGTTCGATTTTGGTGAAGATCGGTTAAGGGGAAGGGATAGTTTACCTGCAACCTTTTACGTTTTAACAAGAGTAAAGTACTTGAAAATTTATTTAAACTTTTTGAAACAATGGTAATTGTTAAAAATAAAATAATTTTGTTGCCAGGCAATAAAATTATAATTTTTTCATTTTAATGTAATATAATATTTTTCATTTAATACAGCAATAAAAAGGCAGGTAAGACACAGCCTGGCTGTTTGGATGAAAATGATTTTAAATATAAATCTTAGAATATGGAAGTCATGTATGGTTCTCCATACCGATATTTACTTCCATATTCCTTAAGGAATGGAAGTATGGTGATGGCAAAAAAAATCGTGTTCGAGATTATTGCAGATTCTGATTCTACTACACTCAAAACATGAAAAAAAGTCGTTTTCCGAAAAGTGTCTGTGTGTGTGTGTGTCTGTCTGTCTGTCTGTGTGTCTGTGTGTGTGTCTGTGTGTCTGTAGATTTTTTTTTTATGGCAAACGATAACTGCCGCAAATTCAAACAGAATCAAATAATTTTTTGCATGCAGGCCTGATTTGCAGAGTACTCGCGACCTATTGTTTTCGGTGAAGATCGGTTGAGGGAAAGGGGTATTTTACCAGCAACGGTTTTTTTTTAGCAAAGGTAATTTTGTTTGTTCGACAAACGATAACAGCCGCAAATTCAAACAGAATCAAATAATGTTTCGCATGCAGCCCTGAATTGTGGTGTTCTCAAGATCTGTTGATTTTGGTGAAGATCGGTTAAGGGAAAGGGGTAGTTTACCTGTAACGTTTTATGTTTTAACAAGGGTATTTCATATGGCAAACGATAACAGACGCAAATTCAAACAGAATCAAAAGATTATTTGCATACAGCCCTATATTGTAAAGTCCTCATGACCTGTTGTTTTTGGTGAAGTTCGGTTGAGGGAAAGGGGTAGTTTACCTGCAACGTTTTTTTAACAAGGGTATTTTATATGGCAAACGATAACAGCCGCAAATTCAAACAGAATCAAATAATGTTTTGCATACAGCCCCGATTTGTAGAGTACTCAAGACCTATTGTTTTTGGTGAAGATCGGTTAAGGGAAAGGGGTAGTTTACCAGTAACGTTTTATGTTTTAACAAGGGTATTTCCTATGGCAAACGATAACAGCCGCAAATTCAAACAGAATCAAAAGATTATTTGCATACAGCCCTAAATTGTAAAGTTCTCATGACCTGTTGTTTTTGGTGAAGTTCGGTTGAGGGAAAGGGGTAGTTTACCAGCAACGTTTTTTTAACAAGGGTATTTTATATGGCAAACGATAACAGCCGCAAATTCAAACAGAATCAAATAATGTTTTGCATACAGCCCCGATTTGTAGAGTACTCAAGACCTATTGTTTTTGGTGAAGATCGGTTAAGGGAAAGGGGTAGTTTACCAGTAACGTTTTATGTTTTAACAAGGGTATTTCCTATGGCAAACGATAACAGCCGCAAATTCAAACAGAATCAAAAGATTATTTGCATACAGCCCTAAATTGTAGAGTTCTCAAGACCTGTTGTTTTTGGTGAAGATCAGTTGAGGGAAAGGGGTAGTTTACCAGCAACGTTTTTTTAACAAGGGTATTTTCTATGGCAAACGATAACAGCCGCAAATTCAAAAAGAATCAAATAATGTTTTGCAGACAGCTCTGATTTGTAGAGTGCTCAAGACCTATTGTATTTGGTGAAGATCGGTTAAGGGGAAGGGGTAGTTTACCTGCAACGTTTTTTTATCAAGCGTATTTTCTATGGCAAACGATAACAGCCGCAAATTCAAACTGAATCAAATAATTTTTTGCATACGTCCCTGAATTGTAGAGGTCTCAACGACTTTCGATTTTGGTGAAGATCGGTTAAGGGGAAGGGGTAGTTTACCAACAACCCTTATCGTTTTAACACGAGTAAAGTACTTGAAAATTTATTTAAACTTTTTGAAACAATGGTAATTGTTAAAAATAAAATAATTTTGTTGCCAGGCAATAAAATTATAATTTTTTCATTTTAATGTAATATAATATTTTTCATTTAATACAGCAATAAAAAGGCAGGTAAGACACAGCCTGGCTGTTTGTCTGAAAATGATTGTAAATATAAATCTTAGAATATGGACGTCATGTATGGTCTCCATACCGATATTTTACTTCCATGTTCCTTAAGGAAATGGAATTATGGTGATAGCAAAAAAAATCGTGTTCGAGATTATTGCAGAATATGATTGTACTGCACTCAAAACATGAAAAAAAGGCATTTTCCGAAAAGTGTCTGTGTGTGTGTCTGTGCGTCTATGTGTGTGTCTGTAGATTTTTTTTCTATGGCAAACGATAACAGCCGCAAATTCAAACAGAATCAAATAATTTTTTGCATACAGCCCTTTTTTGTAGAGTACTCGCGACGTATTGTTTTTGGTGAAGATCGGTTGAGGGAAAGGGGTAGTTTACCCCCAACGGTTTTTTTTTATCAAGGGTAATTTTGTTTGTTTGGCAAACGATAACAGCCGCAAATTCAAACAGAATCAAATAATGTTTCGCATACAGCCCTGAATTGTAGAGTTCTCAAGATCTGTTGATTTCGGTAAAGATCGGTTAAGGGGAAGGGGTAGTTTACCAGCAACGTTTTATGTTTTAACAAGGGTATTTTCTATGGCAAACGATAACAGCCGCAAATTCAAACATAATCAAATAATATTTTGCATACTGCCCTGAATAGTAGAGTTCTCAAGACCTTTTGTTTTTGGTGAAGATCGGTTAAGGGAAAGGGGTAGTTTACCAGCAATGTTTTATGTTTTAAAAGGGTATTTTTTATGGCAAACGATAAAAGCCGCAAACTCAAACAGAATCAAATAATGTTTCGCATACAGCCCTGATTTGCAGAGTACTCGCGACCTTTTGTTTTTGGTGAAGATCGGTTGAGGGAAAGGGGTAGTTTACCTGCAACAGTTTTTTTTTAGCAAGGGTAATTTTGTTTGTTTGGCAAACGATAACTGCCGCAAATTCAAACAGAATCAAATAATATTTCGCATACAGCCCTGAATTGTAGAGCTCTCAAGATGTGCTGATTTTGGTGAAGATCGGTTAAGGTAAAGGGGTAGTTTACCTGTAACGTTTTATGTTTTAACAAGGGTATTTCCTATGGCAAACAATAACAGCCGCAAATTCAAACAGAATCAAAAGATTATTTGCATACAGCCCTAAATTGTAGAGTTCTCAAGACCTATTGTTTTTGGTGAAGATCGGTTTAGGGAAAGGGGTAGTTTACTAGCAACTTTTTTTAAACAAGGGTATTTCCTATGGCAAACGATAACAGCCGCAAATTCAAACAGAATCAAATAATGTTTTGCATACAGCCCTGATTTGTACAGTACTCAAGACCTGTTGTTTTTGGTGAAGCTCGGTTAAGGGGAAGGGGTAGTTTACCAGCAACGTTTTTTTATCAAGCGTATTTTCTATGGCAAACGATAACAGCCGCAAATTAAAACAGAATCAAATAATGTTTTGCATACGTCCCTAAATTGTAGAGGTCTGAATGACTGTCGATTTTGGTGAAGATCGGTTAAGGGGAAGGGGTAGTTTACCTGCAACCTTTTACGTTTTAACAAGAGTAAAGTACTTGAAAATTTATTTAAACTTTTTGAAACAATAGTAATTGTTAAAAATAAAATAATTTTGTTGCCAGGCAATAAAATTATAATTTTTTCACTTTAATGTAATATAATATTTTTCATTTAATACAGCAATAAAAAGGCAGGTAAGACACAGCCTGGCTGTTTGGCTGAAAATGATTTTAAATATAAATCTTAGAATATGGAAGTCATGTATGGTTCTCCATACCGATATGGAGATATGTTTTATTATGTTGGAAAACACAACAGGTCCCACAAGATTGGTTAACTGCTTAGGTGGTATAACGGAATGACTGTCACAACTATAGGGGAATCTGTGTGGTTGATACTGGATACAAAGTATATGCAAGGATCATTAACCATCGTCAGGTATCAAACATCAACCATCAACATACCGATATTTTACTTCCATGTTCCTTAAGGAATGGAAGTATGGTGATGGCAAAAAAAATCGTGTTCGAGATTATTGCAGATTCTGATTGTACTACACTCAAAACATGAAAAAAGTCGTTTTCCGAAAAGTGTCTGTGTGTGTGTCTGTCTGTCTGTCTGTCTGTGTGTCTGTCTGTAGATTTTTTTCTATAGCAAACGATAACTGCAGCAAATTCAAACAGAATCAAATAATTTTTTGCATGCAACCCTGATTTGCAGAGTACTCGCGACCTATTGTTTTTGGTGAAGATCGGTTGAGGGAAAGGGGTAGTTTACCGGCAACGTTTTTTTAACAAGGGTATTTTCTATGGCAAACGATAACAGCCGCAAATTCAAACAGAATCAAATAATGTTTTGCATACAGGCCTGATTTGTAGAGTACTCAAGACCTATTGTTTTTGGTGAAGATCGGTTAAGGGGAAGGGGTAGTTTACCTGCAACATTTTTTTATCAAGCGCATTTTCTATGGCAAACGATAACAGCCGCAAATTCAAACAGAATCAAATAATGTTTTGCATACGTCCTTGAATTGTAGAGGTCTCAATGATGTTCGATTTTGGTGAAGATCGGTTAAGGGGAAGGGATAGTTTACCTGCAACCTTTTACGTTTTAACAAGAGTAAAGTACTTGAAAATTTATTTAAACTTTTTGAAACAATGGTAATTGTTAAAAATAAAATAATTTTGTTGCCAGGCAATAAAATTATAATTTTTTCATTTTAATGTAATATAATATTTTTCATTTAATACAGCAATAAAAAGGCAGGTAAGACACAGCCTGGCTGTTTGGATGAAAATGATTTTAAATATAAATCTTAGAATATGGAAGTCATGTATGGTTCTCCATACCGATATTTACTTCCATATTCCTTAAGGAATGGAAGTATGGTGATGGCAAAAAAAATCGTGTTCGAGATTATTGCAGATTCTGATTCTACTACACTCAAAACATGAAAAAAAGTCGTTTTCCGAAAAGTGTCTGTGTGTGTGTGTGTCTGTCTGTCTGTCTGTGTGTCTGTGTGTGTGTCTGTGTGTCTGTAGATTTTTTTTTTATGGCAAACGATAACTGCCGCAAATTCAAACAGAATCAAATAATTTTTTGCATGCAGGCCTGATTTGCAGAGTACTCGCGACCTATTGTTTTCGGTGAAGATCGGTTGAGGGAAAGGGGTATTTTACCAGCAACGGTTTTTTTTTAGCAAAGGTAATTTTGTTTGTTCGACAAACGATAACAGCCGCAAATTCAAACAGAATCAAATAATGTTTCGCATGCAGCCCTGAATTGTGGTGTTCTCACGATCTGTTGATTTTGGTGAAGATCGGTTAAGGGAAAGGGGTAGTTTACCTGTAACGTTTTATGTTTTAACAAGGGTATTTCCTATGGCAAACGATAACAGCCGCAAATTCAAACAGAATCAAAAGATTATTTGCATACAGCCCTAAATTGTAAAGTTCTCATGACCTGTTGTTTTTGGTGAAGTTCGGTTGAGGGAAAGGGGTAGTTTACCGGCAGCGTTTTTTTAACAAGGGTATTTTATATGGCAAACGATAACAGCCGCAAATTCAAACAGAATCAAATAATGTTTTGCATACAGCCCCGATTTGTAGAGTACTCAAGACCTTTTGTTTTTGGTGAAGATCGGTTAAGGGAAAGGGGTAGTTTACCAGTAACGTTTTATGTTTTAACAAGGGTATTTCCTATGGCAAACGATAACAGCCGCAAATTCAAACAGAATCAAAAGATTATTTGCATACAGCCCTAAATTGTAAAGTTCTCATGACCTGTAGTTTTTGGTGAAGTTCGGTTGAGGGAAAGGGGTAGTTTACCTGCAACGTTTTTTTAACAAGGGTATTTTATATGGAAAACGATAACAGCCGCAAATTCAAACAGAATCAAATAATGTTTTGCATACAGCCCCGATTTGTAGAGTACTCAAGACCTATTGTTTTTGGTGAAGATCGGTTAAGGGAAAGGGGTAGTTTACCAGTAACGTTTTATGTTTTAACAAGGGTATTTCCTATGGCAAACGATAACAGCCGCAAAATCAAACAGAATCAAAAGATTATTTGCATACAGCCCTAAATTGTAGAGTTCTCAAGACCTATTGTTTTTGGTGAAGATCAGTTGAGGGAAAGGGGTAGTTTACGAGCAACGTTTTTTTAACAAGGGTATTTTCTATGGCAAACGATAACAGCCGCAAATTCAAACAGAATCAAATAATGTTTTGCATACAGCTCTGATTTGTAGAGTGCTCAAGACCTATTGTATTTGGTGAAGATCGGTTAAGGGGAAGGGGTAGTTTACCTGCAACGTTTTTTTATCAAGCGTATTTTCTATGGCAAACGATAACAGCCGCAAATTCAAACTGAATCAAATAATTTTTTGCATACGTCCCTGAATTGTAGAGGTCTCAACGACTTTCGATTTTGGTGAAGATCGGTTAAGGGGAAGGGGTAGTTTACCAACAACCCTTATCGTTTTAACACGAGTAAAGTACTTGAAAATTTATTTAAACTTTTTGAAACAATGGTAATTGTTAAAAATAAAATAATTTTGTTGCCAGGCAATAAAATTATAATTTTTTTCATTTTAATGTAATATAATATTTTTCATTTAATACAGCAATAAAAAGGCAGGTAAGACACAGCCTGGCTGTTTGTCTGAAAATGATTTTAAATATAAATCTTAGAATATGGAAGTCATGTATGGTCTCCATACCGATATTTTACTTCCATGTTCCTTAAGGAAATGGAATTATGGTGATAGCAAAAAAAATCGTGTTCGAGATTATTGCAGAATATGATTGTGCTGCACTCAAAACATGAAAAAAAGGCATTTTCCGAAAAGTGTCTGTGTGTGTGTCTGT
The DNA here is from genome assembly GCA_034769895.1 of Magicicada septendecula. Taxonomy (NCBI): domain Eukaryota; kingdom Metazoa; phylum Arthropoda; class Insecta; order Hemiptera; family Cicadidae; genus Magicicada; species Magicicada septendecula. The sequence continues at coordinate 399,599,761 of CM068368.1, forward strand.
GCGTCTATGTGTGTGTCTGTAGATTTTTTTTCTATGGCAAACGATAACAGCCGCAAATTCAAACAGAATCAAATAATTTTTTGCATACAGCCCTTTTTTGTAGAGTACTCGCGACGTATTGTTTTTGGTGAAGATCGGTTGAGGGAAAGGGGTAGTTTACCCCCAACGGTTTTTTTTTATCAAGGGTAATTTTGTTTGTTTGGCAAACGATAACAGCCGCAAATTCAAACAGAATCAAATAATGTTTCGCATACAGCCCTGAATTGTAGAGTTCTCAAGATCTGTTGATTTCGGTAAAGATCGGTTAAGGGGAAGGGGTAGTTTACCAGCAACGTTTTATGTTTTAACAAGGGTATTTTCTATGGCAAACGATAACAGCCGCAAATTCAAACATAATCAAATAATATTTTGCATACTGCCCTGAATAGTAGAGTTCTCAAGACCTTTTGTTTTTGGTGAAGATCGGTTAAGGGAAAGGGGTAGTTTACCAGCAATGTTTTATGTTTTAAAAGGGTATTTTTTATGGCAAACGATAAAAGCCGCAAATTCAAACAGAATCAAATAATGTTTCGCATACAGCCCTGATTTGCAGAGTACTCGCGACCTTTTGTTTTTGGTGAAGATCGGTTGAGGGAAAGGGGTAGTTTACCTGCAACAGTTTTTTTTTAGCAAGGGTAATTTTGTTTGTTTGGCAAACGATAACTGCCGCAAATTCAAACAGAATCAAATAATATTCCGCATACAGCCCTGAATTGTAGAGCTCTCAAGATGTGTTGATTTTGGTGAAGATCGGTTAAGGTAAAGGGGTAGTTTACCTGTAACGTTTTATGTTTTAACAAGGGTATTTCCTATGGCAAACGATAACAGCCGCAAATTCAAACAGAATCAAAAGATTATTTGCATACAGCCCTAAATTGTAGAGTTCTCAAGACCTATTGTTTTTGGTGAAGATCGGTTTAGGGAAAGGGGTAGTTTACTAGCAACTTTTTTTAAACAAGGGTATTTCCTATGGCAAACGATAACAGCCGCAAATTCAAACAGAATCAAATAATGTTTTGCATACAGCCCTGATTTGTAGAGTACTCAAGACCTGTTGTTTTTGGTGAAGATCGGTTAAGGGGAAGGGGTAGTTTACCAGCAACATTTTTTTATCAAGCGTATTTTCTATGGCAAACGATAACAGCCGCAAATTAAAACAGAATCAAATAATGTTTTGCATACGTCCCTAAATTGTAGAGGTCTCAATGACTTTCGATTTTGGTGAAGATCGGTTAAGGGGAAGGGGTAGTTTACCTGCAACCTTTTACGTTTTAACAAGAGTAAAGTACTTGAAAATTTATTTAAACTTTTTGAAACAATGGTAATTGTTAAAAATAAAATAATTTTGTTGCCAGGCAATAAAATTATAATTTTTTCACTTTAATGTAATATAATATTTTTCATTTAATACAGCAATAAAAAGGCAGGTAAGACACAGCCTGGCTGTTTGGCTGAAAATGATTTTAAATATAAATCTTAGAATATGGAAGTCATGTATGGTTCTCCATACCGATATGGAGATATGTTTTATTATGTTGGAAAACACAACAGGTCCCACAAGATTGGTTAACTGCTTAGGTGGTATAACGGAATGACTGTCACAACTATAGGGGAATCTGTGTGGTTGATACTGGATACAAAGTATATGCAAGGATCATTAACCATCGTCAGGTATCAAACATCAACCATCAACATACCGATATTTTACTTCCATATTCCTTAAGGAATGGAAGTATGGTGATGGCAAAAAAAATCGTGTTCGAGATTATTGCAGATTCTGATTGTACTACACTCAAAACATGAAAAAAGTCGTTTTCCGAAAAGTGTCTGTGTGTGTGTCTGTCTGTCTGTCTGTCTGTGTGTCTGTCTGTAGATTTTTTTTCTATAGCAAACGATAACTGCAGCAAATTCAAACAGAATCAAATAATTTTTTGCATGCAACCCTGAATTGCAGAGTACTCGCGACCTATTGTTTTTGGTGAAGATCGGTTGAGGGAAAGGGGTAGTTTACCGGCAACGTTTTTTTAACAAGGGTATTTTCTATGGCAAACGATAACAGCCGCAAATTCAAACAGAATCAAATAATGTTTTGCATACAGGCCTGATTTGTAGAGTACTCAAGACCTATTGTTTTTGGTGAAGATCGGTTAAGGGGAAGGGGTAGTTTACCTGCAACATTTTTTTATCAAGCGCATTTTCTATGGCAAACGATAACAGCCGCAAATTCAAACAGAATCAAATAATGTTTTGCATACGTCCTTGAATTGTAGAGGTCTCAATGATGTTCGATTTTGGTGAAGATCGGTTAAGGGGAAGGGATAGTTTACCTGCAACCTTTTACGTTTTAACAAGAGTAAAGTACTTGAAAATTTATTTAAACTTTTTGAAACAATGGTAATTGTTAAAAATAAAATAATTTTGTTGCCAGGCAATAAAATTATAATTTTTTCATTTTAATGTAATATAATATTTTTCATTTAATACAGCAATAAAAAGGCAGGTAAGACACAGCCTGGCTGTTTGGATGAAAATGATTTTAAATATAAATCTTAGAATATGGAAGTCATGTATGGTTCTCCATACCGATATTTACTTCCATATTCCTTAATGAATGGAAGTATGGTGATGGCAAAAAAAATCGTGTTCGAGATTATTGCAGATTCTGATTCTACTACACTCAAAACATGAAAAAAAGTCGTTTTCCGAAAAGTGTCTGTGTGTGTGTGTGTGTCTGTCTGTCTGTCTGTGTGTCTGTGTGTGTGTCTGTGTGTCTGTAGATTTTTTTTTTATGGCAAACGATAACTGCCGCAAATTCAAACAGAATCAAATAATTTTTTGCATGCAGGCCTGATTTGCAGAGTACTCGCGACCTATTGTTTTCGGTGAAGATCGGTTGAGGGAAAGGGGTATTTTACCAGCAACGGTTTTTTTTTAGCAAAGGTAATTTTGTTTGTTCGACAAACGATAACAGCCGCAAATTCAAACAGAATCAAATAATGTTTCGCATGCAGCCCTGAATTGTGGTGTTCTCACGATCTGTTGATTTTGGTGAAGATCGGTTAAGGGAAAGGGGTAGTTTACCTGTAACGTTTTATGTTTTAACAAGGGTATTTCCTATGGCAAACGATAACAGCCGCAAATTCAAACAGAATCAAAAGATTATTTGCATACAGCCCTAAATTGTAAAGTTCTCATGACCTGTTGTTTTTGGTGAAGTTCGGTTGAGGGAAAGGGGTAGTTTACCTGCAGCGTTTTTTTAACAAGGGTATTTTATATGGCAAACGATAACAGCCGCAAATTCAAACAGAATCAAATAATGTTTTGCATACAGCCCCGATTTGTAGAGTGCTCAAGACCTTTTGTTTTTGGTGAAGATCGGTTAAGGGAAAGGGGTAGTTTACCAGTAACGTTTTATGTTTTAACAAGGGTATTTCCTATGGCAAACGATAACAGCCGCAAATTCAAACAGAATCAAAAGATTATTTGCATACAGCCCTAAATTGTAAAGTTCTCATGACCTGTAGTTTTTGGTGAAGTTCGGTTGAGGGAAAGGGGTAGTTTACCTGCAACGTTTTTTTAACAAGGGTATTTTATATGGAAAACGATAACAGCCGCAAATTCAAACAGAATCAAATAATGTTTTGCATACAGCCCCCATTTGTAGAGTACTCAAGACCTATTGTTTTTGGTGAAGATCGGTTAAGGGAAAGGGGTAGTTTACCAGTAACGTTTTATGTTTTAACAAGGGTATTTCCTATGGCAAACGATAACAGCCGCAAAATCAAACAGAATCAAAAGATTATTTGCATACAGCCCTAAATTGTAGAGTTCTCAAGACCTATTGTTTTTGGTGAAGATCAGTTGAGGGAAAGGGGTAGTTTACGAGCAACGTTTTTTTAACAAGGGTATTTTCTATGGCAAACGATAACAGCCGCAAATTCAAACAGAATCAAATAATGTTTTGCATACAGCTCTGATTTGTAGAGTGCTCAAGACCTATTGTATTTGGTGAAGATCGGTTAAGGGGAAGGGGTAGTTTACCTGCAACGTTTTTTTATCAAGCGTATTTTCTATGGCAAACGATAACAGCCGCAAATTCAAACTGAATCAAATAATTTTTTGCATACGTCCCTGAATTGTAGAGGTCTCAACGCTTTCGATTTTGGTGAAGATCGGTTAAGGGGAAGGGGTAGTTTACCAACAACCCTTATCGTTTTAACACGAGTAAAGTACTTGAAAATTTATTTAAACTTTTTGAAACAATGGTAATTGTTAAAAATAAAATAATTTTGTTGCCAGGCAATAAAATTATAATTTTTTCATTTTAATGTAATATAATATTTTTCATTTAATACAGCAATAAAAAGGCAGGTAAGACACAGCCTGGCTGTTTGTCTGAAAATGATTTTAAATATAAATCTTAGAATATGGAAGTCATGTATGGTCTCCATACCGATATTTTACTTCCATGTTCCTTAAGGAAATGGAATTATGGTGATAGCAAAAAAAATCGTGTTCGAGATTATTGCAGAATATGATTGTACTGCACTCAAAACATGAAAAAAAGGCATTTTCCGAAAAGTGTCTGTGTGTGTGTCTGTGCGTCTATGTGTGTGTCTGTAGATTTTTTTTCTATGGCAAACGATAACAGCCGCAAATTCAAACAGAATCAAATAATTTTTTGCATACAGCCCTTTTTTGTAGAGTACTCGCGACGTATTGTTTTTGGTGAAGATCGGTTGAGGGAAAGGGGTAGTTTACCCCCAACGGTTTTTTTTTATCAAGGGTAATTTTGTTTGTTTGGCAAACGATAACAGCCGCAAATTCAAACAGAATCAAATAATGTTTCGCATACAGCCCTGAATTGTAGAGTTCTCAAGATCTGTTGATTTCGGTAAAGATCGGTTAAGGGGAAGGGGTAGTTTACCAGCAACGTTTTATGTTTTAACAAGGGTATTTTCTATGGCAAACGATAACAGCCGCAAATTCAAACATAATCAAATAATATTTTGCATACTGCCCTGAATAGTAGAGTTCTCAAGACCTTTTGTTTTTGGTGAAGATCGGTTAAGGGAAAGGGGTAGTTTACCAGCAATGTTTTATGTTTTAAAAGGGTATTTTTTATGGCAAACGATAAAAGCCGCAAATTCAAACAGAATCAAATAATGTTTCGCATACAGCCCTGATTTGCAGAGTACTCGCGACCTTTTGTTTTTGGTGAAGATCGGTTGAGGGAAAGGGGTAGTTTACCTGCAACAGTTTTTTTTTAGCAAGGGTAATTTTGTTTGTTTGGCAAACGATAACTGCCGCAAATTCAAACAGAATCAAATAATATTTCGCATACAGCCCTGAATTGTAGAGCTCTCAAGATGTGTTGATTTTGGTGAAGATCGGTTAAGGTAAAGGGGTAGTTTACCTGTAACGTTTTATGTTTTAACAAGGGTATTTCCTATGGCAAACGATAACAGCCGCAAATTCAAACAGAATCAAAAGATTATTTGCATACAGCCCTAAATTGTAGAGTTCTCAAGACCTATTGTTTTTGGTGAAGATCGGTTTAGGGAAAGGGGTAGTTTACTAGCAACTTTTTTTAAACAAGGGTATTTCCTATGGCAAACGATAACAGCCGCAAATTCAAACAGAATCAAATAATGTTTTGCATACAGCCCTGATTTGTAGAGTACTCAAGACCTGTTGTTTTTGGTGAAGATCGGTTAAGGGGAAGGGGTAGTTTACCAGCAACATTTTTTTATCAAGCGTATTTTCTATGGCAAACGATAACAGCCGCAAATTAAAACAGAATCAAATAATGTTTTGCATACGTCCCTAAATTGTAGAGGTCTCAATGACTTTCGATTTTGGTGAAGATCGGTTAAGGGGAAGGGGTAGTTTACCTGCAACCTTTTACGTTTTAACAAGAGTAAAGTACTTGAAAATTTATTTAAACTTTTTGAAACAATGGTAATTGTTAAAAATAAAATAATTTTGTTGCCAGGCAATAAAATTATAATTTTTTCACTTTAATGTAATATAATATTTTTCATTTAATACAGCAATAAAAAGGCAGGTAAGACACAGCCTGGCTGTTTGGCTGAAAATGATTTTAAATATAAATCTTAGAATATGGAAGTCATGTATGGTTCTCCATACCGATATGGAGATATGTTTTATTATGTTGGAAAACACAACAGGTCCCACAAGATTGGTTAACTGCTTAGGTGGTATAACGGAATGACTGTCACAACTATAGGGGAATCTGTGTGGTTGATACTGGATACAAAGTATATGCAAGGATCATTAACCATCGTCAGGTATCAAACATCAACCATCAACATACCGATATTTTACTTCCATATTCCTTAAGGAATGGAAGTATGGTGATGGCAAAAAAAATCGTGTTCGAGATTATTGCAGATTCTGATTGTACTACACTCAAAACATGAAAAAAGTCGTTTTCCGAAAAGTGTCTGTGTGTGTGTCTGTCTGTCTGTCTGTCTGTGTGTCTGTCTGTAGATTTTTTTTCTATAGCAAACGATAACTGCAGCAAATTCAAACAGAATCAAATAATTTTTTGCATGCAACCCTGATTTGCAGAGTACTCGCGACCTATTGTTTTTGGTGAAGATCGGTTGAGGGAAAGGGGTAGTTTACCTGCAACGGTTGTTTTTTAGCAAGGGTAATTTTGTTTGTTTGGCAAACGATAACAGCCGTAAATTCAAACAGAATCAAATAATATTTCGCATACAGCCCTGAATTGTAGTGTTCTCAAGATCTGTTGATTTTGGTGAAGATCGGTTAAGGGAAAGGGGTAGTTTACGCGTAACGTTTTATGTTTTAACAAGGGTATTTCCTATGGCAAACGATAACAGCCGCAAATTCAAACAGAATCAAAAGATTATTTGCATACAGCCCTAAATTGTAAAGTTCTCATGACCTGTTGTTTTTGGTGAAGATCGGTTGAGGGAAAGGGGTAGTTTACCTGCAACGTTTTTTTAACAAGGGTATTTTATATGGCAAACGATAACAGCCGCAAATTCAAACAGAATCAAATAATGTTTTGCATACAGCCCCGATTTGTAGAGTACTCAAGACCTATTGTTTTTGGTGAAGATCGGTTAAGGGAAAGGGGTAGTTTACCAGTAACGTTTTATGTTTTAACAAGGGTATTTCCTATGGCAAACGATAACAGCCGCAAATTCAAACAGAATCAAAAGATTATTTGCATACAGCCCTAAATTGTAAAGTTCTCATGACCTGTAGTTTTTGGTGAAGTTCGGTTGATGGAAAGGGGTAGTTTACCTGCAACGTTTTTTTTAACAAGGGTATTTTATATGGCAAACGATAACAGCCGCAAATTCAAACAGAATCAAATAATGTTTTGCATACAGCCCCCATTTGTAGAGTACTCAAGACCTGTTGTTTTTGGTGAAGATCGGTTAAGGGAAAGGGGTAGTTTACCAGTAACGTTTTATGTTTTAACAAGGGTATTTCCTATGGCAAACGATAACAGCCGCAAAATCAAACAGAATCAAAAGATTATTTGCATACAGCCCTAAATTGTAGAGTTCTCAAGACCTATTGTTTTTGGTGAAGATCAGTTGAGGGAAAGGGGTAGTTTACGAGCAACGTTTTTTTAACAAGGGTATTTTCTATGGCAAACGATAACAGCCGCAAATTCAAACAGAATCAAATAATGTTTTGCATACAGCTCTGATTTGTAGAGTGCTCAAGACCTATTGTATTTGGTGAAGATCGGTTAAGGGGAAGGGGTAGTTTACCTGCAACGTTTTTTTATCAAGCGTATTTTCTATGGCAAACGATAACAGCCGCAAATTCAAACTGAATCAAATAATTTTTTGCATACGTCCCTGAATTGTAGAGGTCTCAACGACTTTCGATTTTGGTGAAGATCGGTTAAGGGGAAGGGGTAGTTTACCAACAACCCTTATCGTTTTAACACGAGTAAAGTACTTGAAAATTTATTTAAACTTTTTGAAACAATGGTAATTGTTAAAAATAAGATAATTTTGTTGCCAGGCAATAAAATTATAATTTTTTCATTTTAATGTAATATAATATTTTTCATTTAATACAGCAATAAAAAGGCAGGTAAGACACAGCCTGGCTGTTTGTCTGAAAATGATTTTAAATATAAATCTTAGAATATGGAAGTCATGTATGGTCTCCATACCGATATTTTACTTCCATGTTCCTTAAGGAAATGGAATTATGGTGATAGCAAAAAAAATCGTGTTCGAGATTATTGCAGAATATGATTGTACTACACTCAAAACATGGAAAAAAGGCATTTTCCGAAAAGTGTCTGTGTGTGTGTCTGTGCGTCTATGTGTGTGTCTGTAGATTTTTTTTCTATGGCAAACGATAACAGCCGCAAATTCAAACAGAATCAAATAATTTTTTGCATACAGCCCTTTTTTGTAGAGTACTCGCAACGTATTGTTTTTGGTGAAGATCGGTTGAGGGAAAGGGGTAGTTTACCCCCAACGGTTTTTTTTTATCAAGGGTAATTTTGTTTGTTTGGCAAACGATAACAGCCGCAAATTCAAACAGAATCAAATAATGTTTCGCATACAGCCCTGAATTGTAGAGTTCTCAAGATCTGTTGATTTCGGTAAAGATCGGTTAAGGGGAAGGGGTAGTTTACCAGCAACGTTTTATGTTTTAACAAGGGTATTTTCTATGGCAAACGATAACAGCCGCAAATTCAAACATAATCAAATAATATTTTGCATACTGCCCTGAATAGTAGAGTTGTCAAGACCTTTTGTTTTTGGTGAAGATCGGTTAAGGGAAAGGGGTAGTTTACCAGCAATGTTTTATGTTTTAAAAGGGTATTTTTTATGGCAAACGATAAAAGCCGCAAATTCAAACAGAATCAAATAATGTTTCGCATACAGGCCTGATTTGCAGAGTTCTCGCGACCTATTGTTTCTGGTGAAGATCGGTTGAGGGAAAGGGGTAGTTTACCAGCAACGGTTTTTTTTTAGCAAGGGTAATTTTGTTTGTTTGGCAAACGATAACTGCCGCAAATTCAAACAGAATCAAATAATATTTCGCATACAGCCCTGAATTGTAGAGCTCTCAAGATGTGTTGATTTTGGTGAAGATCGGTTAAGGTGAAGGGGTAGTTTACCTGTAACGTTTTATGTTTTAACAAGGGTATTTCCTATGGCAAACGATAACAGCCGCAAATTCAAACAGAATCAAAAGATTATTTGCATACAGCACTAAATTGTAGAGTTCTCAAGATCTATTGTTTTTGGTGAAGATCGGTTTAGGGAAAGGGGTAGTTTACTAGCAACGTTTTTTTAACAAGGGTATTTTCTATGGCAAACGATAACAGCCGCAAATTCAAACAGAATCAAATAATGTTTTGCATACAGCCCTGATTTGTAGAGTACTCAAGACCTGTTGTTTTTGGTGAAGATCGGTTAAGGGGAAGGGGTAGTTTACCAGCAACGTTTTTTTATCAAGCGTATTTTCTATGGCAAACGATAACAGCCGCAAATTAAAACAGAATCAAATAATGTTTTGCATACGTCCCTGAATTGTAGAGGTCTCAATGACTTTCGATTTTGGTGAAGATCGGTTAAGGGGAAGGGGTAGTTTACCTGCAACCTTTTACGTTTTAACAAGAGTAAAGTACTTGAAAATTTATTTAAACTTTTTGAAACAATGGTAATTGTTAAAAATAAAATAATTTTGTTGCCAGGCAATAAAATTATAATTTTTTCACTTTAATGTAATATAATATTTTTCATTTAATACAGCAATAAAAAGGCAGGTAAGACACAGCCTGGCTGTTTGGCTGAAAATGATTTTAAATATAAATCTTAGAATATGGAAGTCATGTATGGTTCTCCATACCGATATGGAGATATGTTTTATTATGTTGGAAAACACAACAGGTCCCACAAGATTGGTTAACTGCTTAGGTGGTATAACGGAATGACTGTCACAACTATAGGGGAATCTGTGTGGTTGATACTGGATACAAAGTATATGCAAGGATCATTAACCATCGTCAGGTATCAAACATCAACCATCAACATACCGATATTTTACTTCCATATTCCTTAAGGAATGGAAGTATGGTGATGGCAAAAAAAATCGTGTTCGAGATTATTGCAGATTCTGATTGTACTACACTCAAAACATGAAAAAAGTCGTTTTCCGAAAAGTGTCTGTGTGTGTGTCTGTCTGTCTGTCTGTCTGTGTGTCTGTCTGTAGATTTTTTTTCTATAGCAAACGATAACTGCAGCAAATTCAAACAGAATCAAATAATTTTTTGCATGCAACCCTGATTTGCAGAGTACTCGCGACCTATTGTTTTTGGTGAAGATCGGTTGAGGGAAAGGGGTAGTTTACCTGCAACGGTTGTTTTTTAGCAAGGGTAATTTTGTTTGTTTGGCAAACGATAACAGCCGTAAATTCAAACAGAATCAAATAATATTTCGCATACAGCCCTGAATTGTAGTGTTCTCAAGATCTGTTGATTTTGGTGAAGATCGGTTAAGGGAAAGGGGTAGTTTACGCGTAACGTTTTATGTTTTAACAAGGGTATTTCCTATGGCAAACGATAACAGCCGCAAATTCAAACAGAATCAAAAGATTATTTGCATACAGCCCTAAATTGTAAAGTTCTCATGACCTGTTGTTTTTGGTGAAGATCGGTTGAGGGAAAGGGGTAGTTTACCTGCAACGTTTTTTTAACAAGGGTATTTTATATGGCAAACGATAACAGCCGCAAATTCAAACAGAATCAAATAATGTTTTGCATACAGCCCCGATTTGTAGAGTACTCAAGACCTATTGTTTTTGGTGAAGATCGGTTAAGGGAAAGGGGTAGTTTACCAGTAACGTTTTATGTTTTAACAAGGGTATTTCCTATGGCAAACGATAACAGCCGCAAATTCAAACAGAATCAAAAGATTATTTGCATACAGCCCTAAATTGTAAAGTTCTCATGACCTGTAGTTTTTGGTGAAGTTCGGTTGATGGAAAGGGGTAGTTTACCTGCAACGTTTTTTTTAACAAGGGTATTTTATATGGCAAACGATAACAGCCGCAAATTCAAACAGAATCAAATAATGTTTTGCATACAGCCCCGATTTGTAGAGTACTCAAGACCTGTTGTTTTTGGTGAAGATCGGTTAAGGGAAAGGGGTAGTTTACCAGTAACGTTTTATGTTTTAACAAGGGTATTTCCTATGGCAAACGATAACAGCCGCAAAATCAAACAGAATCAAAAGATTATTTGCATACAGCCCTAAATTGTAGAGTTCTCAAGACCTATTGTTTTTGGTGAAGATCAGTTGAGGGAAAGGGGTAGTTTACGAGCAACGTTTTTTTAACAAGGGTATTTTCTATGGCAAACGATAACAGCCGCAAATTCAAACAGAATCAAATAATGTTTTGCATACAGCTCTGATTTGTAGAGTGCTCAAGACCTATTGTATTTGGTGAAGATCGGTTAAGGGGAAGGGGTAGTTTACCTGCAACGTTTTTTTATCAAGCGTATTTTCTATGGCAAACGATAACAGCCGCAAATTCAAACTGAATCAAATAATTTTTTGCATACGTCCCTGAATTGTAGAGGTCTCAACGACTTTCGATTTTGGTGAAGATCGGTTAAGGGGAAGGGGTAGTTTACCAACAACCCTTATCGTTTTAACACGAGTAAAGTACTTGAAAATTTATTTAAACTTTTTGAAACAATGGTAATTGTTAAAAATAAGATAATTTTGTTGCCAGGCAATAAAATTATAATTTTTTCATTTTAATGTAATATAATATTTTTCATTTAATACAGCAATAAAAAGGCAGGTAAGACACAGCCTGGCTGTTTGTCTGAAAATGATTTTAAATATAAATCTTAGAATATGGAAGTCATGTATGGTCTCCATACCGATATTTTACTTCCATGTTCCTTAAGGAAATGGAATTATGGTGATAGCAAAAAAAATCGTGTTCGAGATTATTGCAGAATATGATTGTACTACACTCAAAACATGGAAAAAAGGCATTTTCCGAAAAGTGTCTGTGTGTGTGTCTGTGCGTCTATGTGTGTGTCTGTAGATTTTTTTTCTATGGCAAACGATAACAGCCGCAAATTCAAACAGAATCAAATAATTTTTTGCATACAGCCCTTTTTTGTAGAGTACTCGCAACGTATTGTTTTTGGTGAAGATCGGTTGAGGGAAAGGGGTAGTTTACCCCCAACGGTTTTTTTTTATCAAGGGTAATTTTGTTTGTTTGGCAAACGATAACAGCCGCAAATTCAAACAGAATCAAATAATGTTTCGCATACAGCCCTGAATTGTAGAGTTCTCAAGATCTGTTGATTTCGGTAAAGATCGGTTAAGGGGAAGGGGTAGTTTACCAGCAACGTTTTATGTTTTAACAAGGGTATTTTCTATGGCAAACGATAACAGCCGCAAATTCAAACATAATCAAATAATATTTTGCATACTGCCCTGAATAGTAGAGTTGTCAAGACCTTTTGTTTTTGGTGAAGATCGGTTAAGGGAAAGGGGTAGTTTACCAGCAATGTTTTATGTTTTAAAAGGGTATTTTTTATGGCAAACGATAAAAGCCGCAAATTCAAACAGAATCAAATAATGTTTCGCATACAGGCCTGATTTGCAGAGTTCTCGCGACCTATTGTTTCTGGTGAAGATCGGTTGAGGGAAAGGGGTAGTTTACCAGCAACGGTTTTTTTTTAGCAAGGGTAATTTTGTTTGTTTGGCAAACGATAACTGCCGCAAATTCAAACAGAATCAAATAATATTTCGCATACAGCCCTGAATTGTAGAGCTCTCAAGATGTGTTGATTTTGGTGAAGATCGGTTAAGGTGAAGGGGTAGTTTACCTGTAACGTTTTATGTTTTAACAAGGGTATTTCCTATGGCAAACGATAACAGCCGCAAATTCAAACAGAATCAAAAGATTATTTGCATACAGCACTAAATTGTAGAGTTCTCAAGATCTATTGTTTTTGGTGAAGATCGGTTTAGGGAAAGGGGTAGTTTACTAGCAACGTTTTTTTAACAAGGGTATTTTCTATGGCAAACGATAACAGCCGCAAATTCAAACAGAATCAAATAATGTTTTGCATACAGCCCTGATTTGTAGAGTACTCAAGACCTGTTGTTTTTGGTGAAGATCGGTTAAGGGGAAGGGGTAGTTTACCAGCAACGTTTTTTTATCAAGCGTATTTTCTATGGCAAACGATAACAGCCGCAAATTAAAACAGAATCAAATAATGTTTTGCATACGTCCCTGAATTGTAGAGGTCTCAATGACTTTCGATTTTGGTGAAGATCGGTTAAGGGGAAGGGGTAGTTTACCTGCAACCTTTTACGTTTTAACAAGAGTAAAGTACTTGAAAATTTATTTAAACTTTTTGAAACAATGGTAATTGTTAAAAATAAAATAATTTTGTTGCCAGGCAATAAAATTATAATTTTTTCACTTTAATGTAATATAATATTTTTCATTTAATACAGCAATAAAAAGGCAGGTAAGACACAGCCTGGCTGTTTGGCTGAAAATGATTTTAAATATAAATCTTAGAATATGGAAGTCATGTATGGTTCTCCATACCGATATGGAGATATGTTTTATTATGTTGGAAAACACAACAGGTCCCACAAGATTGGTTAACTGCTTAGGTGGTATAACGGAATGACTGTCACAACTATAGGGGAATCTGTGTGGTTGATACTGGATACAAAGTATATGCAAGGATCATTAACCATCGTCAGGTATCAAACATCAACCATCAACATACCGATATTTTACTTCCATATTCCTTAAGGAATGGAAGTATGGTGATGGCAAAAAAAATCGTGTTCGAGATTATTGCAGATTCTGATTGTACTACACTCAAAACATGAAAAAAGTCGTTTTCCGAAAAGTGTCTGTGTGTGTGTCTGTCTGTCTGTCTGTCTGTGTGTCTGTCTGTAGATTTTTTTTCTATAGCAAACGATAACTGCAGCAAATTCAAACAGAATCAAATAATTTTTTGCATGCAACCCTGATTTGCAGAGTACTCGCGACCTATTGTTTTTGGTGAAGATCGGTTGAGGGAAAGGGGTAGTTTACCTGCAACGGTTTTTTTTTAGCAAGGGTAATTTTGTTTGTTTGGCAAACGATAACAGCCGTAAATTCAAACAGAATCAAATAATATTTCGCATACAGCCCTGAATTGTAGAGTTCTCAAGATCTGTTGATTTTGGTGAAGATCGGTTAAGGGAAAGGGGTAGTTTACACGTAACGTTTTATGTTTTAACAAGGGTATTTCCTATGGCAAACGATAACAGCCGCAAATTCAAACAGAATCAAAAGATTATTTGCATACTGCCCTAAATTGTAGAGTTCTCAAGACCATTTGTTTTTGGTGAAGATCGGTTGAGGGAAAGGGGTAGTTTACAGGCAACGTTTTTTTAACAAGGGTATTTTCTATGGCAAACGATAACAGCCGCAAATTCAAACAGAATCAAATAATGTTTTGCATACGTCCCTGAATTGTAGAGGTCTCAATGATGTTCGATTTTGGTGAAGATCGGTTAAGGGGAAGGGATAGTTTACCAGCAACCTTTTACGTTTTAACAAGAGTAAAGTACTTGAAAATTTATTTAAACTTTTTGAAACAATGGTAATTGTTAAAAATAAAATAATTTTGTTGCCAGGCAATAAAATTATAATTTTTTCATTTTAATGTAATATAATATTTTTCATTTAATACAGCAATAAAAAGGCAGGTAAGACACAGCCTGGCTGTTTGGATGAAAATGATTTTAAATATAAATCTTAGAATATGGAAGTCATGTATGGTCTCCATACCGATATTTTACTTCCATGTTCCTTAAGGAAATGGAAGTATGGTGATAGCAAAAAAAATCGTGTTCGAGATTATTGCAGAATATGATTTTACTACACTCAAAACATGAAAAAATATCGGTATGGAGAACCATACATGACTTCCATATTCTAAGATTTATATTTAAAATCATTTTCGAAATGAAATATTACCATAGAAACTACTTCTTTCTACTAACTTCTTCAGCCTTAACCACAGTACTGTGGTCACTAACGTATACCACCTCACGTTATCGCACTCGATTTTCACTGATGATGGAAGTTGACGGCATTGCCGAAACATCTGGTTTTGTAGAAAACATTGGACTACGGCCAAATATCCCGGGAAGGAATTTTAACAAAAACTACTTCTTTGTTGCCGATAACGTTGTACACATATATATAAAATATATGCATAAAATTAATGGCTTGTATAAGTTAATGATTGATCTCCATTAAGTAGTGCTCAAGTTTCCAAAGTTTTAATATTATGATGTCCGTAATTAAAACATCAGAGCAGGTTTAGTGTGAATGAGGGTACAGTGTGGACAAAAATTTTCAACATTTCCTATTGAGCGTTGCTTAGAGTAAAGCTGCGAATCTACAGTGTATGTTTCACAGAACAAACACGCGAAAAAGAAGGAGCGCTCCGAAGTCACTCATGGACCCTCAGCATCTTGCAGAGGGTTCATTCCCTAAAGACGAAAAGTCTGTCTATGAATCGTTCCTCTGTAAACACGTGCAGTTACACTGCCCAGCGATCCACAGGAAGCAAATTGATGTCCATTTTTTCGGCTTGCACGCGTTATGTTGGTATGGGTTTCGGCACTTTCCATTTAAAAAGCGTGCAAATGTAAGAAAATAAACATGAGTGAGGCCAGAAATAACGTGAATTGTGTGTGTGTGTGTGTGTGTGTGTGTGTGTCTTACCTGCCTTTTTATTGCTGTAGGTATAATAATAAAATGGAAACGTAAACATTACATAACTGAGATATGCTTACCTGCCACGAACGATATATTATTTTATACATGGAGGAGTTCAGTGACATACACACGGACAGAAGTCATCTTCAAAAATACTAGAAGTCGTCCACGCTTTTATGTTGGCAGTGTAACTTACAGGAAGTTTTTTGATGTTTTTAAAACATGTAGGATGCAAACTTTTCCCGATAACTAAAAGTTTCCTTTTTTCGGTTCCCGTCATGTTCGCACAAACAAAAACTGTAACTCTTTGTTTAGAGAGCTTCCCACCAACGCACTTTTCATTTTTAAATTTGAAAGTCTTATCTGGAGTTAATTTATAAAAAATTCCGGCTTCATGTCCATTAAAGATGTCTTCATCTTTATATGATCGTCTAATTTCTGGCCAAGTGTTACGCACCCAATCGCCTGTAACGTTCAGATCTACGCATTTTGCCTCACCACAAATTTTTGCAAAGGAAATCGAGTGTCGGGCCTTAAATCGATCTAGCCATCCGTTGGAGCACGTAAAACGGCTGGCGCCGGCAGTCCTGTTACAGTGCTTATCGCTTGCATACAATGTATGTCTGTAGCCATGGGCTAGCGCGCGCGCGCACATATATACTTTTATATGAAATTTAGAGTAAAATATCTGAGAAATATTTGACGCTATAACAGAGTAGTACAATATTTAGTGACGTTAAAACCGGGAATTTTTATAATGTTAAAGATATCAGTTTGACTGGACTTATGACAAAATAACTCTACACCCGAGTTGACGTAACAGCCGAGGCCGTAATAACCAAGTTCCACTGTATATATAAAGATATTAACTCAAACATAATTTACATTAAAATGAAAAAATTATAATTTTATTGCCTGGCAACAAAATTATTTTATTTTCAACAATTACCATTGTTTGAAAAAGTTTAAATGAATTTTCAAGTACTTTACTCTTGTTAAAACGTAAAAGGTTGCTGGTAAACTACCCCTTCCCCTTAACCGATCTTCACCAAAATCTAAAGACCTTGAGTACTCTACAATTCACTGACGTATGCAAAAAATTATTTGATTCTGTTTGAATTTGCGGCAGTTATCGTTTGCCATAGAAAAAAAAAAGTTGCAGGTAAACTACCCCTTCCCCTCAACCGATCTTCACCAAAAACAACAGGTCTTGAGTACTCTATAAATCAGGGCTGTATGCAGAAAATTATTTGATTCTGTTTGAACTTGCGGCTGTTATCGTTTGCCATAGAAAATACCCTTGTTAAAAAAATGTTGTAGGTAAACTACCCCTACCCCTTAACCGATCTTCACCAAAAACAACTGGTCTTGAGAACTCTACAATTGAGGGCTGTATGCAAATAGTCTTTTGATTCTGTTTGAATTTGCGGCTGTTATCGTTTGCCATAAAAAATACCCTTGTTAAAACATAAAACGTTACAGGTAAACTACCCCTTTCCCTTAACCGATCTTCACCAAAAACAATAGGTCTTGAGAACTCTACAATTCAGGGCTGTATGCGGAACATTATTTGATTCTGTTTAAATTTGCGGCTGTTATCGTTTGCCAAAAAAAAAAAATTTCCCTTGATAAAAAAAAAACCGTTGCAGCTAAACTACCCCTTTCCCTCAACCGATCTTCACCAAAAACAATAGGTCGCGAGTACTCTACAAATCAGGGCTGTATGCAAAAAATTATTTGATTCTGTTTGAATTTGCGGCAGTTATCGTTTGCCATAGAAAAAAAATCTACAGACAGACACACAGACAGACACACACACACACACTTTTCGGAAAACGACTTTTTTCATGTTTTGAGTGTAGTATAATCAGAATCTGCAATAATCTCGAACACGATTTTTTTGCCATCACCATACTTCCATTCCTTAAGGAATATGGAAGTAAACATCACCATACTTCCATTCCTTAAGGAATATGGAAGTAAAATTACCCTTGATAAAAACCGTTGCAGGTAAACTACCCCTTTCCCTTAACCGATCTTCACCAAAAACAATAGGTCTTTAGTACTCAACAAATCAGGGCTGTATGCAAAAACTTATTTGATTCTGTTTGAATTTCCGGCTCTTATCGTTTGCCATAGAAAATACCCTTGTTAAAACATAAAACGTTGCTGTTAAACTACCCCGTTCCCTTAACCGATCTTCACCAACACCAATAGGTATTGAGAACTCTACAATACCTTGATGTATGCAAAACATCATTTGATTCTGTTTGAATTTGCGGCTCTTATCGTTTGCCATAGAAAATACGCTTGATAAAAAACGTTGCAGGTAAACTACCCCTTCCCCTTAACCGATCTTCACCAAAAACAATAGTCTTGAGTACTCTACAAATCAGGGCTGTATGCAGAAAATTATTTGATTCTGTTTGAATTTGTGGCTGTTATCGTTTGCCATAGAAAATACCCTTGTTAAAAAACGTTGTTGGTAAACTACCCCTTTCCCTTAACCGATCTTCACCAAAAACAATAGGTCTTGAGAACTCTACAATTTAGGGCTGTATGCAAATAATCTTTTGATTCTGTTTGAATTTGCGGCTGTTATCGTTTGCCATAGGAAATACCCTTGTTAAAACATAAAACGTTACAGGTAAACTACCCCTTTCCCTTAACCGATCTTCACCAAAAACAATAAGTCTTGAGAACTCTACAATTCAGGGCTGTATGCGAAACATTATTTGATTCTGTTTAAATTTGCGGCTGTTATCGTTTGCCAAAAAAAAAATTTCCCTTGATAAAAAAAAACCGTTGCTGGTAAACTACCCCTTTCCCTCAACCGATCTTCACCAAAAACAATAGGTCGTGAGTACTCTACAAATCAGGGCTGTATGCAAAAAATTATTTGATTCTGTTTGAATTTGCGGCAGTTATCGTTTGCCATAGAAGAAAATCTACAGACACAGACACACAGACACACAGACAGACACACAGACACTTTTCGGAAAACGACTTTTTTTCATGTTTTGAGTGTAGTACAATCAGAATCTGCAATAATCTCGAACACGATTTTTTTTGCCATCACCATACTTCCATTCCTTAAGGAATATGGAAGTAATATCGGTATGGAGAACCATACATGACTTCCATATTCTAAGATTTATATTTAAAATCATTTTCGAAATGAAATATTACCATAGAAACTACTTCTTTCTACTTACTGCTTCAGCCTTAACCACAGTACTGTGGTCACTAACGTATACCACCTCACGTTATCGCACTCGATTTTCACTGATGATGGAAGTCGATGGCATTGCCGAAATGTCTGGTTTTGTAGAAAACATTGGACTACGGCCAAATATCCCGGGAAGGAATTTTAACAAAAACTACTTCTTTGTTGCCGATAACGTTGTACACATGTATATCAGTGGCGAAGTTACATGGAGGCAATTGAGGCAATGCCTACCCTAACAAATTCTGTAGAATAAAATTATAAATACGTATGAACTACATAACGTAAAGATTATACATTGTTACTGGGACTGTCAAATTTATTAAACCGAAACGTGCTTTATTGAGCGACCGCTAGATGGTGACAGGTGAGATTCGGCATAGTTCGTTTAAAGCGAATGAGGCAACCTGAACTTGCCTCAGCGTTTTTTGTATACATCGTATGTAAGCAATGTAGTGGTGTGATAGGGAAGTGTAGGGAGGGGGGATTGTCCCGCGCTGTACACATAGAGCGTTGAGGCATGCCTCACTTCTGTGGTCCAAACAGTTAAGTTAAAGCGCCTGTGTTGTTTCTAAGTGTTTATTTTATGCGGTTATTAAAAGTGTTACTGTTATTCCGCTGAACTAACAGATGATCAAGATTGTTATTTGAATTATTTGTAACATTAAACATATATATAGAAACTAACCAAGTTTAAAAATTTGAAGTTCAATCAGTTGTATTATTGTGTATGACTAATACAAGGATTGTTCAATAGACACACGTATAGAGCTGTAAAGCATTTTTTATTCAACGATTTTAAAAGAAGTCTCCAATAACATTAAGACATGAGTTCCACTGTTGCGCTAACCTGTAGATTCCCTGCTAGTAAAATTCTTACGGCTGTTTGTGGAACCATTCGGTTACAGCAACTCTACCTCAGCGTCCGATTTGACCCACCGTCCTTTTAGTGATTCCTTAAAAAAAATTTAAGATAAGATTTTTGCCTACCCATTCATTAACTACTAGCTTCGCCAGTAAGCAAATTGATGTCCATTTTTTCGGCTTGCACGCGTTATGTTGGTGTGGGTTTCGGCACTTTCCATTTAAAAAGCGTGCAAACGTAAGAAAATAAACATGAGTGAGGCCAGAAATAACGTGAATTGTGTGTTTGTGTCTTACCTGCCTTTTTATTGCCGTATTAAAAGAAAAATATTATATTACATTAAAATTAAAAAATTTTAATTTTATTGCCTGGCAACAAAATTATTTTATTTTTAACAATTACCATTGTTTCAAAAAGTTTAAATAAATTTGCAAGTACTTTACTCTTGTTAAAACGTAAAAGGTTGCAGGTAAACTACCCCTTCCCCTTAACCGATCTTTACCAAAATCGAAAGTCCTTGAGACCTCTACAATTCAGGGACGTATGCAAAAAATTATTTGATTCTGTTTGAATTTGCGGCTGTTATCGTTTGCCATAGAAAATATGCTTGATAAAAAAACGGTGCAGGTAAACTACCCCTTCCCCTTAACAGATCTTCACCAAAAACAATAGGTCTTGAGTACTCTACAAGTCAGGGCTGTATGCAAAACATTATTTGATTCTGTTTGAATTTGCGGCTGTTATCGTTTGCCATAGAAAATACCCTTGTTAAAAAAATGTTGCAAGTAAACTACCCCTTTCCCTCAACCGATCTTCACCAAAAACAATAGGTCTTGAGAACTCTACAATTTAGGGCTGTATGCAAATAATCGTTTGATTCTGTTTGAATTTGCGGCTGTTATCGTTTGCCAAAAAAAAAATTTCCCTTGATAAAAAAAACCGTTGCTGGTAAACTACCCCTTCCCCTCAACCGATCTTCACCAAAAACAATAGGTCGCGAGTACTCTACAAGTCAGGGCTGTATGCAAAAAATTATTTGATTCTGTTTGAATTTGCGGCAGTTATCGTTTGCCATAGAAAATACGCTTGATAAAAAACGTTGCAGGTAAACTACCCCTTCCCCTCAACCGATCTTCACCAAAAACAATAGGTGGTCTTGAGTACTCTACAAATCAGGGCTGCATGCAGAAAATTATTTGATTCTGTTTGAATTTGCGGCTGTTATCGTTTGCCATAGAAAATACCCTTGTTAAAAAAACGTTGTAGGTAAACTACCCCTTTCCCTTAACCGATCTTCACCAAAAACAAAAGATCTTGAGAACTCTACAATTTAGCGCTGTATGCAAATAATCTTTTGATTCTGTTTGAATTTGCGGCTGTTATCGTTTGCCATAAGAAATACCCTTGTTAAAACATAAAACGTTATAAGTAAACTACCCCTTTCCCTTAACCGATCATCACCAAAAACCAAAGGTCTTGAGAACTCTACAATTCAGGGCTGTATACGAAACATTATTTGATTCTGTTTGAATTTGCGGCTGTTATCGTTTGCCAAAAAAAAAAAATTTCCCTTGATAAAAAAAAACCGTTGCAGGTAAACTACCCCTTTCCATCAACCGATCTTCACCAAAAACAATAGGTCGCGAGTCCTCTACAAATCAGGGCTGTATGCAAAAAATTATTTGATTCTGTTTGAATTTGCGGCAGTTATCGTTTGCCATAGAAAAAAAATCTACAGACACACACACAGACACACAGACACACACACACACACACACAGACACTTTTCGGAAAACGACTTTTTTTCATGTTTTGAGTGTAGTAGAATCAGAATCTGCAATAATCTCGAACGCGATTTTTTTTGCCATCACCATACTTCCATTCCTTAAGGAAATATGGAAGTAAAAATCGGTATGGGGAACCACATATGACTTCCATGTTCTAATTAATTATAAAATTATTTTTAATATGTATACTCAGAACGAAACCAAATATATGTGAGCATGCTTTTGGTAAAAACGCTGAGAAAGATAACCAAAATACGAATTGTAACTAGTTATTAATATTTTAATAATTAGTTATTTCAAGAATTAATTTGATTAAATTATCTTTTATTTAAACAACGCGAAAGAAAGCGACTACCGCTCAGCGTTTGTTGTCTGTGAATTTCTAACCAGGGCTGTATGCAAAAAATTATTTGATTCTGTTTGAATTTGCGGCAGTTGTCGTTTGCCATAGAAAATACGCATGATAAAAAACGTTGCTGGTAAACTACCCCTTCCCCTCAACCGATCTTCACCAAAAACAATAGTTCTTGAGTACTCTACAAATCAGGGCTGTATGCAGAAAATTATTTGATTCTGTTTGAATTTGCGGCTGTTATCGTTTGCCATAGAAAATACCCTTGTTAAAAAAACGTTGTAGGTAAACTACCCCTTTCCCTTAACCGATCTTCACCAAAAACAAAAAGTATTGAGAACTCTACAATTTAGGGCAGTATGCAAATAATCTTTTCATTCTGTTTGAATTTGCGGCTGTTATCGTTTGCCATAGGAAATACCCTTGTTAAAACATAAAACGATACAGGTAAACTACCCCTTTCCCTTAACCGATCTTCACCAAAAACAATACGTCTTGAGAACTCTACAATTCAGGGCTGTATGCGAAACATTATTTGATTCTGTTTGAATTTGCGGCTGTTATCGTTTGCCAAACAAACAAAATTACCCTTGCTAAAAAAAAACCGTTGCAGGTAAACTACCCCTTTCCCTCAACCGATCTTCACCAAAAACAATAGGTCGCGAGAACTCTGCAAAACCGGACTGTATGCAAAAAATTATTTGATTCTGTTTGAATTTGCGGCAGTTATCGTTTGCCATAGACAAAAAAATCTACAGACAGACAGACACACAGACACACAGACACACAGACAGACAGACAGACAGACACACAGACACTTTTCGGAAAACGACTTTTTTTCATGTTTTGAGTGTAGTAGAATAAGAATCTGCAATAATCTCGAACACGATTTTTTTTGCCATCACCATACTTCCATTCCTTAAGGAATATGGAAGTAAAAGGCATTTTCCGAAAAGTGTCTGTGTGTGTGTCTGTGCGTCTATGTGTGTGTCTGTAGATTTTTTTTCTATGGCAAACGATAACAGCCGCAAATTCAAACAGAATCAAATAATTTTTTGCATACAGCCCTTTTTACTTCCATATTCCTTAAGGAATGGAAGTATGGTGATGGCAAAAAAAATCGTGTTCGAGATTATTGCAGATTCTGATTCTACTACACTCAAAACATGAAAAAAAGTCGTTTTCCGAAAAGTGTCTGTGTGTCTGTCTGTGTGTCTGTGTGTCTGTCTGTCTGTCTGTCTGTCTATAGATTTTTTTTCTATGGCAAACGATAACTGCCGCAAATTCAAACAGAATCAAATAATTTTTTGCATACAGCCCGGTTTTGCAGAGTTCTCGCGACCTATTGTTTTTGGTGAAGATCGGTTGAGGGAAAGGGGTAGTTTACCTGCAACGGTTTTTTTTTTAGCAAGGGAAATTTTGTTTGTTTGGCAAACGATAACAGCCGCAAATTCAAACAGAATCAAATAATGTTTCGCATACAGCCCTGAATTGTAGAGTTCTCAAGACCAATTGTTTTTGGTGAAGATCGGTTAAGGGAAAGGGGTAGTTTACCTGTAACGTTTTATGTTTTAACAAGGGTATTTCCTATGGCAAACGATAACAGCCGCAAATTCAAACAGAATGAAAAGATTATTTGCATACAGCCCTAAATTGTAGAGTTCTCAATACCTTTTGTTTTTGGTGAAGATCGGTTAAGGGAAAGGGGTTTTTTACCTACAACGTTTTTTTAACAAGGGTATTTTCTAAGGCAAACGATAACAGCCGCAAATTCAAACAGAATCAAATAATTTTCTGCATACTGCCCTGATTTGTAGAGTACTCAAGACCTATTGTTTTTGGTGAAGATCGGTTGAGGGGAAGGGGTAGTTTACCTGCAACGGTTTTTTTTATCAAGGGAAATTTTTTTTTTTGGCAAACGATAACAGCCGCAAATTCAAACAGAATCAAATAATGTTTCGCATACAGCCCTGAATTGTAGATTTCTCAAGACCTATTGTTTTTGGTGAAGATCGGTTGAGGGAGAGGGGTAGTTTACCTGCAACGTTTTTTTAACAAGGGTATTTTATATGGCAAACGATAACAGCCGCAAATTCAAACAGAATCAAATAATGTTTTGCATACAGTCCTGATTTGTAGAGTACTCAAGACCTATTGTTTTTGGTGAAGATCGGTTAAGGGGAAGGGGTAGTTTACGTGCAACCTTTTACGTTTTATTTTCTATGGCAAACGATAACAGCCGCAAATTCAAACAGAATCAAATAATTTTCTGCATACAGCCCTGATTTGTAGAGTACTCAAGACCTATTGTTTTTGGTGAAGATCGGTTAAGGGGAAGGGGTAGTTTACCAGCAACGTTTTTTATCATGCGTATTTTCTATGGCAAACGACAACTGCCGCAAATTCAAACAGAATCAAATAATTTTTTGCATACAGCCCTGATTTGTAGAGTACTCGCGATCTGTTGTTTTTGGTGAAGATCGGTTGAGGGGAAGGGGTAGTTTACCAGCAACGGTTTTTTTTATCAAGGGAAATTTTTTTTTTTTTGGCAAACGATAACAGCCGCAAATTCAAACAGAATCAAATAATGTTTCGCATACAGCCCTGAATTGTAGATTTCTCAAGACCTTTTGTTTTTGGTGAAGATCGGTTAAGGGGAAGGGGTAGTTTACCAGCAACGTTTTTTTATCAATCGTATTTTCTATGGCAAACGATAGCAGCCGCAAATTCAAACAGAATCAAATAATTTTTGGGATACGTCCCTGAACTGTAGAGGCCTCAATGACTTTCGATTTTGGTGAAGATCGGTTAAGGGGAAGGGGTAGTTTACCAGCAACCTTTTACGTTTTAACAAGAGTAAAGTACTTGAAAATTTATTTAAACTTTTTGAAACAATGGTAATTGTTAAAAATAAAATAATTTTGTTGCCAGGCAATAAAATTATAATTTTTTCATTTTAATGTAATATAATATTTTTCATTTAATACAGCAATAAAAAGGCAGGTAAGACACAGCCTGGCTGTTTGGGTGAAAATGATTTTAAATATAAATCTTAGAATATGGAAGTCATGTATGGTTCTCCATACCGATATTTTGTAGAGTACTCGCGACGTATTGTTTTTGGTGAAGATCGGTTGAGGGAAAGAGGTAGTTTACCCCCAACGGTTTTTTTTTATCAAGGGTAATTTTGTTTGTTTGGCAAACGATAACAGCCGCAAATTCAAACAGAATCAAATAATGTTTCGCATACAGCCGTGAATTGTAGAGTTCTCAAGATCTGTTGATTTCGGTAAAGATCGGTTAAGGGGAAGGGGTAGTTTACCAGCAACGTTATATGTTTTAACAAGGGTATTTTCTATGGCAAACGATAACAGCCGCAAATTCAAACATAATCAAATAATAATTTGCATACTGCCCTGAATAGTAGGGTTCTCAAGACCTTTTGTTTTTGGTGAAGATCGGTTAAGGGAAAGGGGTAGTTTACCAGCAATGTTTTATGTTTTAAAAGGGTATTTTTTATGGCAAACGATAAAAGCCGCAAATTCAAACAGAATCAAATAATGTTTCGCATACAGCCCTGATTTGCTGAGTACTCGCGACATATTGTTTTTGGTGAAGATCGGTTGAGGGAAAGGGGTAGTTTACCTGCAACAGTTTTTTTTTAGCAAGGGTAATTTTGTTTGTTTGGCAAACGATAACTGCCGCAAATTCAAACAGAATCAAATAATATTTCGCATACAGCCCTGAATTGTAAAGCTCTCAAGATCTGTTGATTTTGGTGAAGATCGGTTAAGGTAAAGGGGTAGTTTACCCGTAACGTTTTATGTTTTAACAAGGGTATTTCCTATGGCAAACGATAACAGCCGCAAATTCAAACAGAATCAAAAGATTATTTGCATACAGCCCTAAATTGTAGAGTTCTCAAGACCTATGGTTTTTGGTGAAGATCGGTTTAGGGAAAGGGGTAGTTTACTAGCAACGTTTTTTTAACAAGGGTATTTTCTATGGCAAACGATAACAGCCGCAAATTCAAACAGAATCAAATAATGTTTTGCATACAGCCCTGATTTGTAGAGTACTCAAGACCTGTTGTTTTTGGTGAAGATCGGTTAAGGGGAAGGGGTAGTTTACCAGCAACGTTTTTTTATCAAGCGTATTTTCTATGGCAAACGATAACAGCCGCAAATTAAAACAGAATCAAATAATGTTTTGCATACGTCCCTGAATTGTAGAGGTCTCAATGACTTTCGATTTTGGTGAAGATCGGTTAAGGGGAAGGGGTAGTTTACCTGCAACCTTTTACGTTTTAACAAGAGTAAAGTACTTGAAAATTTATTTAAACTTTTTGAAACAATGGTAATTGTTAAAAATAAAATAATTTTGTTGCCAGGCAATAAAATTATAATTTTTTCACTTTAATGTAATATAATATTTTTCATTTAATACAGCAATAAAAAGGCAGGTAAGACACAGCCTGGCTGTTTGGCTGAAAATGATTTTAAATATAAATCTTAGAATATGGAAGTCATGTATGGTTCTCCATACCGATATGGAGATATGTTTTATTATGTTGGAAAACACAACAGGTCCCACAAGATTGGTTAACTGCTTAGGTGGTATACCGGAATGACTGTCACAACTATAGGGGAATCTGTGTGGTTGATACTGGATACAAAGTATATGCAAGGATCATTAACCATCGTCAGGTATCAAACATCAACCATCAACATACCGATATTTTACTTCCATATTCCTTAAGGAATGGAAGTATGGTGATGGCAAAAAAAATCGTGTTCGAGATTATTGCAGATTCTGATTGTACTACACTCAAAACATGAAAAAAGTCGTTTTCCGAAAAGTGTCTGTGTGTGTGTCTGTCTGTCTGTCTGTCTGTGTGTCTGTCTGTAGATTTTTTTTCTATAGCAAACGATAACTGCAGCAAATTCAAACAGAATCAAATAATTTTTTGCATGCAACCCTGATTTGGAGAGTACTCGCGACATATTGTTTTTGGTGAAGATCGGTTGAGGGAAAGGGGTAGTTTACCTGCAACGGTTTTTTTTTAGCAAGGGTAATTTTGTTTGTTTGGCAAACGATAACAGCCGTAAATTCAAACAGAATCAAATAATATTTCGCATACAGCCCTGAATTGTAGTGTTCTCAAGATCTCTTGATTTTGGTGAAGATCGGTTAAGGGAAAGGGGTAGTTTACACGTAACGTTTTATGTTTTAACAAGGGTATTTCCTATGGCAAACGATAACAGCCGCAAATTCAAACAGAATCAAAAGATTATTTGCATACTGCCCTAAATTGTAGAGTTCTCAAGACCATTTGTTTTTGGTGAAGATCGGTTGAGGGAAAGGGGTAGTTTACCGGCAACGTTTTTTTAACAAGGGTATTTTATATGGCAAACGATAACAGCCGCAAATTCAAACAGAATCAAATAATGTTTTGCATACAGCCCTGATTTGTAGAGTACTCAAGACCTATTGTTTTTGGTGAAGATCGGTTAAGGGGAAGGGGTAGTTTACCAGCAACATTTTTTTATCAAGCGTATTTTTTATGGCAAACGATAACAGCCGCAAATTCAAACAGAATCAAATAATTTTTTGCATACGTCCCTGAATTGTAGAGGTCTCAATGATGTTCGATTTTGGTGAAGATCGGTTAAGGGGAAGGGATAGTTTACCTGCAACCTTTTACGTTTTAACAAGAGTAAAGTACTTGAAAATTTATTTAAACTTTTTGAAACAATGGTAATTGTTAAAAATAAAATAATTTTGTTGCCAGGCAATAAAATTATAATTTTTTCATTTTAATGTAATATAATATTTTTCATTTAATACAGCAATAAAAAGGCAGGTAAGACACAGCCTGGCTGTTTGGATGAAAATGATTTTAAATATAAATCTTAGAATATGGAAGTCATGTATGGTTCTCCATACCGATATTTACTTCCATATTCCTTAAGGAATGGAAGTATGGTGATGGCAAAAAAAATCGTGTTCGAGATTATTGCAGATTCTGATTCTACTACACTCAAAACATGAAAAAAGTCGTTTTCCGAAAAGTGTCTGTGTGTGTGTCTGTCTGTCTGTCTGTCTGTGTGTGTGTCTGTGTGTCTGTAGATTTTTTTTTATGGCAAACGATAACTGCCGCAAATTCAAACAGAATCAAATAATTTTTTGCATGCAGGCCTGATTTGCAGAGTACTCGCGACCTATTGTTTTCGGTGAAGATCGGTTGAGGGAAAGGGGTATTTTACCAGCAACGGTTTTTTTTTAGCAAGGGTAATTTTGTTTGTTTGACAAACGATAACAGCCGCAAATTCAAACAGAATCAAATAATGTTTCGCATGCAGCCCTGAATTGTGGTGTTCTCAAGATCTGTTGATTTTGGTGAAGATCGGTTAAGGGAAAGGGGTAGTTTACCTGTAACGTTTTATGTTTTAACAAGGGTATTTCCTATGGCAAACGATAACAGCCGCAAATTCAAACAGAATCAAAATATTATTTGCATACACCCCTAAATTGTAAAGTTCTCATGACCTGTTGTTTTTGGTGAAGTTCGGTTGAGGGAAAGGGGTAGTTTACCAGCAACGTTTTTTTAACTAGGGTATTTTATATGGCAAACGATAACAGCCGCAAATTCAAACAGAATCAAATAATGTTTTGCACACAGCCCCGATTTGTAGAGTACTCAAGACCTATTGTTTTTGGTGAAGATCGGTTAAGGGAAAGGGGTAGTTTACCAGTAACGTTTTATGTTTTAACAAGGGTATTTCCTATGGCAAACGATAACAGCCGCAAATTCAAACAGAATCAAAAGATTATTCGCATACAGCCCTAAATTGTAAAGTTCTCATGACCTGTTGTTTTTGGTGAAGTTCGGTTGAGGGAAAGGGGTAGTTTACCTGCAACGTTTTTTTAACTAGGGTATTTTATATGGCAAACGATAACAGCCGCAAATTCAAACAGAATCAAATAATTTTTTGCATACAGCCCTTTTTTGTAGAGTACTCGCGACGTATTGTTTTTGGTGAAGATCGGTTGAGGGAAAGGGGTAGTTTACCCCTAACGGTTTTTTTTTATCAAGGGTAATTTTGTTTGTTTGGCAAACGATAACAGCCGCAAAGTCAAACAGAATCAAATAATGTTTCGCATACAGCCCTGAATTGTAGAGTTCTCAAGATCTGTTGATTTCGGTAAAGATCGGTTGAGGGAAAGGGGTAGTTTACCTGCAACAGTTTTTTTTTAGCAAGGGTAATTTTGTTTGTTTGGCAAACGATAACTGCCGCAAATTCAAACAGAATCAAATAATATTTCGCATACAGCCCTGAATTGTAGAGATCTCAAGATCTGTTGATTTTGGTGAAGATCGGTTAAGGTAAAGGGGTAGTTTACCCGGAACGTTTTATGTTTTAACAAGGGTATTTCCTATGGCAAACGATAACAGCCGCAAATTAAAACAGAATCAAATAATGTTTTGCATACAGCCCTGATTTGTAGAGTACTCAAGACCTGTTGTTTTTGGTGAAGATCGGTTAAGGGGAAGGGGTAGTTTACCAGCAACGTTTTTTTATCAAGCGTATTTTCTATGGCAAACGATAACAGCCGCAAATTAAAACAGAATCAAATAATGTTTTGCATACGTCCCTGAATTGTAGAGGTCTCAAAGACTTTCGATTTTGGTGAAGATCGGTTAAGGGGAAGGGGTAGTTTACCTGCAACCTTTTACGTTTTGACAAGAGTGAAGTACTTGAAAATTTATTTAAACTTTTTGAAACAATGGTAATTGTTAAAAATAAAATAATTTTGTTGCCAGGCAATAAAATTATAATTTTTTCACTTTAATGTAATATAATATTTTTCATTTAATACAGCAATAAAAAGGCAGGTAAGACACAGCCTGGCTGTTTGGCTGAAAATGATTTTAAATATAAATCTTAGAATATGGAAGTCATGTATGGTTCTCCATACCGATATGGAGATATGTTTTATTATGTTGGAAAACACAACAGGTCCCACAAGATTGGTTAACTGCTTAGGTGGTATAACGGAATGACTGTCACAACTATAGGGGAATCTGTGTGGTTGATACTGGATACAAAGTATATGCAAGGATCATTAACCATCGTCAGGTATCAAACATCAATCATCAACATACAAATATTTTACTACAAATATTCCTTAAGGAATGGAAGTATGGTGATGGCAAAAAAAATCGTGTTCGAGATTATTGCAGATTCTGATTGTACTACACTCAAAACATGAAAAAAGTCGTTTTCCGAAAAGTGTCTGTGTGTGTGTCTGTCTGTCTGTGTGTCTGTCTGTAGATTTTTTTTCTATAGCAAACGATAACTGCAGCAAATTCAAACAGAATCAAATAATTTTTTGCATGCAACCCTGATTTGCAGAGTACTCGCGACCTATTGTTTTTGGTGAAGATCGGTGGAGGGAAAGGGGTAGTTTACCAGCAACGGTTTTTTTTTAGCAAGGGTAATTTTGTTTGTTTGGCAAACGATAACAGCCGTAAATTCAAACAGAATCAAATAATATTTCGCATACAGCCCTGAATTGTAGTGTTCTCAAGATCTGTTGATTTTGGTGAAGATCGGTTAAGGGAAAGGGGTAGTTTACACGTAACGTTTTATGTTTTAACAAGGGTATTTCCTATGGCAAACGATAACAGCCGCAAATTCAAACAGAATCAAAAGATTATTTGCATACTGCCCTAAATTGTAGAGTACTCAAGACCTATTGTTTTTGGTGAAGATCAGTTAAGGGAAAGGGGTAGTTTACCGGTAACGTTTTATGTTTTAACAAGGGTATTTCCTATGGCAAACGATAACAGCCGCAAATTCAAACAGAATCAAATAATGTTTTGCATACAGCCCTGATTTGTAGAGTACTCAAGACCTATTGTTTTTGGTGAAGATCGGTTAAGGGGAAGGGGTAGTTTACCAGCAACGTGTTTTTATCAAGCGTATTTTCTATGGCAAACGATAACAGCCGCAAATTCAAACAGAATCAAATAATTTTTTTCATACGTCCCTGAATTGTAGAGGTCTCAATGATGTTCGATTTTGGTGAAGATCGGTTAAGGGGAAGGGGTAGTTTACCTGCAACCTTTTACGTTTTAACAAGAGTAAAGTACTTGAAAATTTATTTAAACTTTTTGAAACAATGGTAATTGTTAAAAATAAAATAATTTTGTTGCCAGGCAATACAATTATAATTTTTTCATTTTAATGTAATATAATATTTTTCATTTAATACAGCAATAAAAAGGCAGGTAAGACACAGCCTGGCTGTTTGGATGAAAATGATTTTAAATATAAATCTTAGAATATGGAAGTCATGTATGGTTCTCCATACCGATATTTACTTCCATATTCCTTAAGGAATGGAAGTATGGTGATGGCAGAAAAAATCGTGTTCGAGATTATTGCAGATTCTGATTCTACTACACTCAAAACATGAAAAAAAGTCGTTTTCCGAAAAGTGTCTGTTTGTGTGTCTGTCTGTCTGTCTGTGTGTGTGTCTGTGTGTCTGTAGATTTTTTTTTTATGGCAAACGATAACTGCCGCAAATTCAAACAGAATCAAATAATTTTTTGCATGCAGGCCTGATTTGCAGAGTACTCGCGACCTATTGTTTTCGGTGAAGATCGGTTGAGGGAAAGGGGTATTTTACCAGCAACGGTTTTTTTTTAGCAAGGGTAATTTTGTTTGTTTGACAAACGATAACAGCCGCAAATTCAAACAGAATCAAATAATGTTTCGCATACAGCACTAAATTGTGGTGTTCTCAAGATCTGTTGATTTTGGTGAAGATCGGTTAAGGGAAAGGGGTAGTTTACCAGTAACGTTTTATGTTTTAACAAGGGTATTTCCTATGGCAAACGATAACAGCCGCAAATTCAAACAGAATCAAAAGATTATTTGCATACAGCCCTAAATTGTAAAGTTCTCATGACCTGTCGTTTTTGGTGAAGTTCGGTTGAGGGAAAGGGGTAGTTTACCGGCAACGTTTTTTTAACCAGGGTATTTTATATGGCAAACGATAACAGCCGCAAATTCAAACAGAATCAAATAATGTTTTGCATGCAACCCCGATTTGTAGAGTACTCACGACCTATTGTTTTTGGTGAAGATCGGTTAAGGGAAAGGGGTAGTTTACCAGTAACGTTTTATGTTTTAACAAGGGTATTTCCTATGGCAAACGATAACAGCCGCAAATTCAAACAGAATCAAAAGATTATTTGCATACAGCCCTAAATTGTAGAGTTCTCAAGACCTATTGTTTTTGGTGACGATCAGTTGAGGGAAAGGGGTAGTTTACCAGCAACGTTTTTTTAACAAGGGTATTTTCTATGGCAAACGATAACAGCCGCAAAATTCAAACAGAATCAAATAATGTTTTGCATACAGCTCTGATTTGTAGAGTGCTCAAGACATTTTGTATTTGGTGAAGATCGGTTGAGGGAAAGGGGTATTTTACCAGCAACGGTTTTTTTTTAGCAAGGGTAATTTTGTTTGTTTGACAAACGATAACAGCCGCAAATTCAAACAGAATCAAATAATGTTTCGCATGCAGCCCTGAATTGTGGTGTTCTCAAGATCTGCTGATTTTGGTGAAGATCGGTTAAGGGAAAGGGGTAGTTTACCTGTAACGTTTTATGTTTTAACAAGGGTATTTCCTATGGCAAACGATAACAGCCGCAAATTCAAACAGAATCAAAATATTATTTGCATACAGCCCTAAATTGTAAAGTTCTTATGACCTGTTGTTTTTGGTGAAGTTCGGTTGAGGGAAAGGGGTAGTTTACCAGCAACGTTTTTTTAACAAGGGTATTTTATATGGCAAACGATAACAGCCGCAAATTCAAACAGAATCAAATAATGTTTTGCACACAGCCCCGATTTGTAGAGTACTCAAGACCTATTGTTTTTGGTGAAGATCGGTTAAGGGAAAGGGGTAGTTTACCAGTAACGTTTTATGTTTTAACAAGGGTATTTCCTATGGCAAACGATAACAGCCGCAAATTCAAACAGAATCAAAAGATTATTCGCATACAGCCCTAAATTGTAAAGTTCTCATGACCTGTTGTTTTTGGTGAAGTTCGGTTGAGGGAAAGGGGTAGTTTACCAGCAACGTTTTTTTAACTAGGGTATTTTATATGGCAAACGATAACAGCCGCAAATTCAAACAGAATCAAATAATGTTTTGCATACAGCCCCGATTTGTAGAGTACTCAAGACCTATTGTTTTTGGTGAAGATCGGTTAAGGGGAAGGGGTAGTTTACCAGCAACGTTTTATGTTTTAACAAGGGTATTTCCTATGGCAAACGATAACAGCCGCAAATTCAAACAGAATCAAAAGATTATTTGCATACAGCCCTAAATTGTAGAGTTCTCAAGACCTGTTGTTTTTGGTGAAGATCAGTTGAGGGAAAGGAGTAGTTTACCAGCAACGTTTTTTTAACAAGGGTATTTTCTATGGCAAACGATAACAGCCGCAAATTCAAACAGAATCAAATAATGTTTTGCATACAGCTCTGATTTGTAGAGAGCTCAAGACCTATTGTATTTGGTGAAGATCGGTTAAGGGGAAGGGGTAGTTTACCAGCAACGTTTTTTTATCAAGCGTATTTTCTATGGCAAACGGTAACAGCCGCAAATTCAAACTGAATCAAATAATTTTTTGCATACGTCCCTGAATTGTAGAGGTCTCAACGACTTTCGATTTTGGTGAAGATCGGTTAAGGGTAAGGGGTAGTTTACCTGCAACCTTTTACGTTTTAACACTAGTAAAGTACTTAAAAATTTATTTAAACTTTTTGAAACAATGTTAATTGTTAAAAATAAAATAATTTTGTTGCCAGGCAATAAAATTATAATTTTTTCTTTTTAATGTAATATAATATTTTTCATTTAATACAGCAATAAAAAGGCAGGTAAGACACAGCCTGGCTGTTTGTCTGAAAATGATTTTAAATATAAATCTTAGAATATGGAAGTCATGTATGGTCTCCATACCGATATTTTACTTCCATGTTCCTTAAGGAAATGGAAGTATGGTGATAGCAAAAAAAATCGTGTTCGAGATTATTGCAGAATATGATTGTACTACACTCAAAACATGAAAAAAAGGCATTTTCCGAAAAGTGTCTGTGTGTGTGTCTGTGCGTCTATGTGTGTGTCTGTAGATTTTTTTTCTATGGCAAACGATAACAGCCGCAAATTCAAACAGAATCAAATAATTTTTTGCATACAGCCCTTTTTTGTAGAGTACTCGCGACGTATTGTTTTTGGTGAAGATCGGTTGAGGGAAAGGGGTAGTTTACCCCCAACGGTTTTTTTTTATCAAGGTAATTTTGTTTGTTTGGCAAACGATAACAGCCGCAAATTCAAACAGAATCAAATAATGTTTCGCATACAGCCCTGAATTGTAGAGTTCTCAAGATCTGTTGATTTTGGTGAAGATCGGTTAAGGTAAAGGGGTAGTTTACCCGTAACGTTTTATGTTTTAACAAGGGTATTTCCTATGGCAAACGATAACAGCCGCAAATTAAAACAGAATCAAATAATGTTTTGCATACAGCCCTGATTTGTAGAGTACTCAAGACCTGTTGTTTTTGGTGAAGATCGGTTAAGGGGAAGGGGTAGTTTACCAGCAACGTTTTTTTATCAAGCGTATTTTCTATGGCAAACGATAACAGCCGCAAATTAAAACAGAATCAAATAATATTTTGCATACGTCCCTGAATTGTAGAGGTCTCAACGACTTTCGATTTTGGTGAAGATCGGTTAAGGGGAAGGGGTAGTTTACCTGCAACCTTTTACGTTTTGACAAGAGTAAAGTACTTGAAAATTTATTTAAACTTTTTGAAACAATGGTAATTGTTGAAAATAAAATAATTTTGTTGCCAGGCAATAAAATTATAATTTTTTCACTTTAGTGTAATATAATATTTTTCATTTAATACAGCAATAAAAAGGCAGGTAAGACACAGCCTGGCTGTTTGGCTGAAAATGATTTTAAATATAAATCTTAGAATATGGAAGTCATGTATGGTTCTCCATACCGATATTTAGATATGTTTTATTATGTTGGAAAACACAACAGGTCCCACAAGATTGGTTAACTGCTTGGGTGGTATAACGGAATTACTGTCACAACTATAGGGGAATCTGTGTGGTTGATACTGGATACAAAGTATATGCAAGGATCATTAACCATCGTCAGGTATCAAACATCAACCATCAACATACAAATATTTTACTACAAATATTCCTTAAGGAATGGAAGTATGGTGATGGCAAAAAAAATCGTGTTCGAGATTATTGCAGATTCTGATTGTACTACACTCAAAACATGAAAAAAGTCGTTTTCCGAAAAGTGTCTGTGTGTGTGTCTGTCTGTCTGTCTGTCTGTGTGTCTGTCTGTAGATTTTTTTTCTATAGCAAACGATAACTGCAGCAAATTCAAACAGAATCAAATAATTTTTTGCATGCAACCCTGATTTGCAGAGTACTCGCGACCTATTGTTTTTGGTGAAGATCGGTTGAGGGAAAGGGGTAGTTTACCAGCAACGGTTTTTTTTTAGCAAGGGTAATTTTGTTTGTTTGGCAAACGATAACAGCCGTAAATTCAAACAGAATCAAATAATATTTCGCATACAGCCCTGAATTGTAGTGTTCTCAAGATCTGTTGATTTTGGTGAAGATCGGTTAAGGGAAAGGGGTAGTTTACACGTAACGTTTTATGTTTTAACAAGGGTATTTCCTATGGCAAACGATAACAGCCGCAAATTCAAACAGAATCAAAAGATTATTTGCATACTGCCCTAAATTGTAGAGTACTCAAGACCTAATGTTTTTGGTGAAGATCAGTTAAGGGAAAGGGGTAGTTTACCGGTAACGTTTTATGTTTTAACAAGGGTATTTCCTATGGCAAACGATAACAGCCGCAAATTCAAACAGAATCAAATAATGTTTTGCATACAGCCCTTATTTGTAGAGTACTCAAGACCTATTGTTTTTGGTGAAGATCGGTTAAGGGGAAGGGGTAGTTTACCTGCAACGTGTTTTTATCAAGCGTATTTTCTATGGCAAACGATAACAGCCGCAAATTCAAACAAAATCAAATAATTTTTTTCATACGTCCCTGAATTGTAGAGGTCTCAATGATGTTCGATTTTGGTGAAGATCGGTTAAGGGGAAGGGATAGTTTACCTGCAACCTTTTACGTTTTAACAAGAGTAAAGTACTTGAAAATTTATTTAAACTTTTTGAAACAATGGTAATTGTTAAAAATAAAATAATTTTGTTGCCAGGCAATAAAATTATAATTTTTTCATTTTAATGTAATATAATATTTTTCATTTAATACAGCAATAAAAAGGCAGGTAAGACACAGCCTGGCTGTTTGGATGAAAATGATTTTAAATATAAATCTTAGAATATGGAAGTCATGTATGGTTCTCCATACCGATATTTACTTCCATATTCCTTAAGGAATGGAAGTATGGTGATGGCAAAAAAAATCGTGTTCGAGATTATTGCAGATTCTGATTCTACTACACTCAAAACATGAAAAAAAGTCGTTTTCCGAAAAGTGTCTGTGTGTGTGTCTGTCTGTCTGTCTGTCTGTCTGTGTGTGTGTCTGTGTGTCTGTAGATTTTTTTTTTATGGCAAACGATAACTGCCGCAAATTCAAACAGAATCAAATAATTTTTTGCATGCAGGCCTGATTTGCAGAGTACTCGCGACCTATTGTTTTCGGTGAAGATCGGTTGAGGGAAAGGGGTATTTTACCAGCAACGGTTTTTTTTTAGCAAGGGTAATTTTGTTTGTTTGACAAACGATAACAGCCGCAAATTCAAACAGAATCAAATAATGTTTCGCATACAGCACTAAATTGTGCTGTTCTCAAGATCTGTTGATTTTGGTGAAGATCGGTTAAGGGAAAGGGGTAGTTTACCAGTAACGTTTTATGTTTTAACAAGGGTATTTCCTATGGCAAACGATAACAGCCGCAAATTCAAACAGAATCAAAAGATTATTTGCATACAGCCCTAAATTGTAAAGTTCTCATGACCTGTTGTTTTTGGTGAAGTTCGGTTGAGGGAAAGGGGTAGTTTACCTGCAACGTTTTTTTAACCAGGGTATTTTATATGGCAAACGATAACAGCCGCAAATTCAAACAGAATCAAATAATGTTTTGCATACAGCCCCGATTTGTAGAGTACTCACGACCTATTGTTTTTGGTGAAGATCGGTTAAGGGAAAGGGGTAGTTTACCAGTAACGTTTTATGTTTTAACAAGGGTATTTTCTATGGCAAACGATAACAGCCGCAAATTCAAACAGAATCAAATAATGTTTTGCATACAGCTCTGATTTGTAGAGTGCTCAAGACCTTTTGTATTTGGTGAAGATCGGTTAAGGGGAAGGGGTAGTTTACCAGCAACG
Organism: Magicicada septendecula; assembly: GCA_034769895.1. Taxonomy (NCBI): domain Eukaryota; kingdom Metazoa; phylum Arthropoda; class Insecta; order Hemiptera; family Cicadidae; genus Magicicada; species Magicicada septendecula. The sequence continues at coordinate 399,637,316 of CM068368.1, forward strand.
TTTTTTTATCAAGCGTATTTTCTATGGCAAACGATAACAGCCGCAAATTCAAACTGAATCAAATAATTTTTTGCATACGTCCATGAATTGTAGAGGTCTCAACGACTTTCGATTTTGGTGAAGATCGGTTAAGGGGAAGGGGTAGTTTACCCGCAACCCTTATCGTTTTAACACGAGTAAAGTACTTGAAAAGTTATTTAAACTTTTTGAAACAATGGTAATTGTTAAAAATAAAATAATTTTGTTGCCAGGCAATAAAATTATAATTTTTTCATTTTAATGTAATATAATATTTTTCATTTAATACAGCAATAAAAAGGCAGGTAAGACACAGCCTGGCTGTTTGTCTGAAAATGATTTTAAATATAAATCTTAGAATATGGAAGTCATGTATGGTCTCCATACCGATATTTTACTTCCATGTTCCTTAAGGAAATGGAAGTATGGTGATAGCAAAAAAAATCGTGTTCGAGATTATTGCAGAATATGATTGTACTACACTCAAAACATGAAAAAAAGGCATTTTCCGAAAAGTGTCTGTGTGTGTGTCTGTGCGTCTATGTGTGTGTCTGTTGATTTTTTTTCTATGGCAAACGATAACAGCCGCAAATTCAAACAGAATCAAATAATTTTTTGCATACAGCCCTTTTTTGTAGAGTACTCGCGACGTATTGATTTTGGTGAAGATCGGTTGAGGGAAAGGGGTAGTTTACCTGCAACAGTTTTTTTTTAGCAAGGGTAATTTTGTTTGTATGGCAAACGATAACAGCCGCAAATTAAAACAGAATCAAATAATATTTTGCATACGTCCCTGAATTGTAGCGGTCTCAATGATGTTCGATTTTGGTGAAGATCGGTTAAGGGGAAGGGATAGTTTACCTGCAACCTTTTACGTTTTAACAAGAGTAAAGTACTTGAAAATTTAAGTAAACTTTTTGAAACAATGGTAATTGTTAAAAATAAAATAATTTTGTTGCCAGGCAATAAAATTATAATTTTTTCATTTTAATGTAATATAATATTTTTCATTTAATACAGCAATAAAAAGGCAGGTAAGACACAGCCTGGCTGTTTGGATGAAAATGATTTTAAATATAAATCTTAGAATATGGAAGTCATGTATGGTTCTCCATACCGATATTTACTTCCATATTCCTTAAGGAATGGAAGTATGGTGATGGCGAAAAAAATCGTGTTCGAGATTATTGCAGATTCTGATTGTACTACACTCAAAACATGAAAAAAAGTCGTTTTCCGAAAAGTGTCTGTGTGTGTGTCTGTCTGTCTGTCTGTCTGTCTGTGTGTGTGTCTGTGTGTCTGTAGTTTTTTTTTTATGGCAAACGATAACTGCCGCAAATTCAAACAGAATCAAATAATTTTTTGCATGCAGGCCTGATTTGCAGAGTACTTGCGACGTATTGTTTTCGGTGAAGATCGGTTGAGGGAAAGGGGTATTTTACCAGCAACGGTTTTTTTTTAGCAAGGGTAATTTTGTTTGTTTGACAAACGATAACAGCCGCAAATTCAAACAGAATCAAATAATGTTTTGCATACAGCCCTGATTTGTAGAGTACTCAAGACCTTTTTTTTTTTGGTGAAGATCGGTTAAGGGAAAGGGGTAGTTTACCAGTAACGTTTTATGTTTTAACAAGGGTATTTCCTATGGCAAACGATAACAGCCGCAAATTCAAACAGATTCAAAAGATTATTTGCATACAGCCCTAAATTGTAGAGTTCTCAAGACCTATTGTTTTTGGTGAAGATCGGTTGAGGGAAAGTGGTAGTTTACCAGCAACGTTTTTTTAACAAGGGTATTTTCTATGGCAAACGATAACAGCCGCAAATTCAAACAGAATCAAATAATGTTTTGCATACAGGCCTGGTTTGTAGAGTTCTCAAGACCTGTTGTTTTTGGTGAAGATCGGTTAAGGGTAAGGGGTAGATTACCAGCAACCTTTTACGTTTTAACAAGAGTAAAGTACTTGAAAATTTATTTAAATTTTTGAAACAATGGTAATTGTTAAAAATAAAATAATTTTGTTGCCAGGCAATAAAATTATAATTTTTTCATTTTAATGTAATATAATATTTTTCATTTAATACAGCAATAAAAAGGCAGGTAAGACACAGCCTGGCTGTTTGGCTGAAAATGATTTTATATATAAATCTTAGAATTTGGAAGTCATGTATGGTTCTCCATACCGATATTTTTCTATGGTAAACGATAACAGCCACAAATTCAAACAGAATCAAATGATTTTTTGCATACAGCCCTGTATTGTAGAGTTCTCAATACCTATTGGTGTTGGTGAAGATCGTTTAATGGAAAGGGGTAGTTTACCAGCTACGTTTTATGATTTATAAGGGTATTTTTTTTGGCAAACGATAAGAGCCGCAAATTCCAACAGAATCAAATATGTTTTTGCATACAGCACTGTTTTGTTGAGTACTAAAGACCTATTGTTTTTGGTGAAGATCGGTTAAGGGAAAGGGGTAGTTTACCGGACACGTTTTTTGTTTTATCAAGGGTATTTTATATGGCAAATGATAACAGCCGCAAATTCAAACAGAATCATATAATATTTTGTATAAAGCCCTGAAATGTGCAGTTCTCAAGACCTGTTGGTTTTGGTGAAGATCGATTAAGGGAATAGGGTTGTTTACCAGCAACATTTTATGTTTTATAAAGGTTAATTTTCTTTGACGAACGATAACTGCCGTACATTAAAACAGAATCAACTACTCTTCTGCATACCTTTTTGAATTATACAGAACTCAAGGTCTGTTGATTTTGTTGAAGATCGGTTAAGGTAAAGGGGTAGTTTACCGGCAACGTTTTATGTTTTAGCAAGGGTATGTTTTATATGATGAACGATAACTACCGTAAATTCAAAAAGAATCAACTAATGTTTTGCATACAGCCCTGAATTGTAGAGTTCTCAAGACTTGTTGATTTTGATGAAGATCGGTTAAGCAAAAGGGGTAGTTTACCTGTAACGTTTTATGTTTTAACAAGGGTATTTCCTATGGCAAACGATAACAGCCGCAAATTCAAACAGAATCAAAAGATTATTTGCATACAGCCCTAAATTGTAGAGTTCTCAAGGCCTGTTGTTTTTGGTGAAGTTCGGTTGAGGGGAAGGGGTAGTTTACCAGCAACGTTTTTTTAACAAGGGTATTTTTTTGGCAAACGATAACAGCCGCAAATTCAAACAGAATCAAATAATGTTTTGCATACAGTCCTGGCTTGTAGAGTTCTCAAGACCTGTTGTTTTTGGCGAAGATCGGTTAAGGGGAAGGGGTAGTTTACCTGCAACGTTTTTTTATAAAGCATATTTTCTATGGCAAACGATAACAGCCGCAAATTAAAACAGAATCAAATAATGTGTTGCATACAGCCCTGATTTGTAGAGTACTCAAGACCTATTGTTTTTGGTGAAGATCGGTTAATGGGAAGGGGTAGATTACCAGCAACCTTTTACGTTTTAACAAGAGTAAAGTACTTGAAATTTTATTTAAATTTTTGAAACAATGGTAATTGTTAAAAATAAAATAATTTTGTTGCCAGGCAATAAAATTATAATTTTTTCATTTTAATGTAATATAATATTTTTCATTTAATACAGCAATAAAAAGGCAGGTAAGACACAGCCTGGCTGTTTGGCTGAAAATGATTTTATATATAAATCTTAGAATTTGGAAGTCATGTATGGTTCTCCATACCGATATTTTTCTATGGTAAACGATAACAGCCACAAATTCAAACAGAATCAAATGATTTTTTGCATACAGCCCTGTATTGTAGAGTTCTCAATACCTATTGGTGTTGGTGAAGATCGTTTAAGGGAAAGGGGTAGTTTACCAGCTACGTTTTATGATTTATAAGGGTATTTTTTTTGGCAAACGATAAGAGCCGCAAATTCCAACAGAATCAAATATGTTTTTGCATACAGCACTGTTTTGTTGAGTACTAAAGACCTATTGTTTTTGGTGAAGATCGGTTAAGGGAAAGGGGTAGTTTACCGGACACGTTTTTTGTTTTATCAAGGGTATTTTATATGGCAAATGATAACAGCCGCAAATTCAAACAGAATCATATAATATTTTGTATAAAGCCCTGAAATGTGCAGTTCTCAAGACCTGTTGGTTTTGGTGAAGATCGGTTAAGGGAATAGGGTTGTTTACCAGCAACATTTTATGTTTTATAAAGGTTAATTTTCTTTGACGAACGATAACTGCCGTACATTAAAACAGAATCAACTACTCTTCTGCATACCTTTTTGAATTATACAGAACTCAAGGTCTGTTGATTTTGTTGAAGCTCGGTTAAGGTAAAGGGGTAGTTTACCGGCAACGTTTTATGTTTTAGCAAGGGTATGTTTTATATGATGAACGATAACTACCGTAAATTCAAAAAGAATCAACTACTGTTTTGCATACAGCCCTGACTTGTAGAGTACTCAAGATCTTTTGTTTTTGGTGAAGATCGCTTAAGGGAAAGGGGTAGTTTACCAGTAACGTTTTATGTTTTAACAAGTGTATTTCCTATGGCAAACGATAACAGCCGCAAATTCAAACAGAATCAAAAGATTATTTGCATACAGCCCTAAATTGTAGAGTTCTCAAGACCTGTTGTTTTTGGTGAATATCGGTTGATGGAAAGGGGTAGTTTACCTGCAACGTTTTTTACTTCCATATTCCTTAAGGAATGGAAGTATGGTGATGGCAAAAAAAATCGTGTTCGAGATTATTGCAGATTCTGATTGTACTACACTCAAAACATGAAAAAAAGTCGTTTTCCGAAAAGTGTCTGTGTGTTTGTCTGTCTGTCTGTCTGTCTGTGTGTCTGTCTGTGTGTCTGTAGATTTTTTTCTATGGCAAACGATAACTGCCGCAAATTCAAACAGAATCATATAATTTTTTGCACACAGCCCTGATTTATAGAGTACTCGCGACCTATTGTTTTTGGTGAAGATCGATTGAGGAAAAGGGGTAGTTTACCAGAAACGGTTTTTTTTTATCAAGGGTAATTTTGTTTGTTTGGCAAACGATAACAGCCGCAAATTCAAACAGAATCAAATAATATTTCGCATTCAACCCTGAATTGTAGAGGTCCCAAGATTTTTTCATTTTGGTAAAGATCGGTTAAGGGAAAGGGGTAGTTTACCGGCAACGTTTTATGTTTTAACAAGGGTATTTTTTTTGGCAAACGATAACACCCGCAAATTCAAATATAATCAAATAATGTTTTGCATACTGCCCTGAATTGTAGAGTTCTCAAGGTCTTTCGGTTTTGGTGAAGATCGGTTAAGGGAAAGGGGTAGTTTACCTGCAACGTTTGTTATAAAGCGTATTTTCTATGGCAAACGATAACTGCCGCAAATTCAAACAGAATCAAATAATTTTTTGCATACGTAAGTGAATTGTAGAGGACTCAAGGCCATTAGGTTTTGGTGAAGATCGGTTAATGGGAAGGGGTAGTTTACCGGCAACATTTTACGTTTTAACAAGTGTAAAGTAGTTGAAAATTCATTTAAACTTTTTCAAACAATGGTAATTGTTAAAAATAAAATAGTTTTGTTGCCAGGCAATAAAATTATAATTTTTTCATTTTAATGTAAATTATGTATATATTACAAAATATATCGTGCTTGGCAGGCAAGCATATTTCAGATTATAAGTCTTAGAATATGGAAGTCATGTATGGTTCTCCATACCGATATTTTACTTCCATATTCCTTAAGGAATGGAAGTATGGTGATGGCAAAAAAAATCGTGTTCGAGATTATTGCAGATTCTGATTGCACTACACTCAAAACATGAAAAAAAGTCGTTTTCCGAAAAGTGTCTGTGTGTGTGTCTGTCTGTCTGTGTGTCTGTAGATTTTTTTTTTTGGCAAACGATAACTGCCGCAAATTCAAACAGAATCAAATAATGTTTTGCATACAGCTCTGATTTGTAGTGTGCTCAAGACCTATTGTTTTTGGTGAAGTTCGGTTGAGGGGAAGGGGTAGTTTACCAGCAAGCTTTTTAACAAGGGTATTTTCTATGGCAAACGATAACAGCCGCAAATTCAAACAGAATCAAATAATGTTTTGCATACAGCTCTGATTTGTAGAGTTCTCAAGACCTATTGTTTTTGGTGAAGATCGGTTTAGGGAAAGGGGTAGTTTACCAGCAACGTTTTTTGAACAAGGGTATTTTCTATGGCAAACGATAACAGCCGCAAATTCAAACAGAATCAAATAATGTTTTGCATACAGCCCTGATTTTTAGAGTACTCAAGACCTGTTGTTTTTGGTGAAGATCGGTTAAGGGGAAGGGGTAGTTTACCAGCAACGTTTTTTTATCAAGCGTATTTTCTATGGCAAACGATAACAGCCGCAAATTCAAACAGAATCAAATAATATTTTGCATACGTCCCTGAATTGTAGAGGTCTCAATGATGTTCGATTTTTGTGAAGATCGGTTAAGGGGAAGGGATAGTTTACCTGCAACCTTTTACGTTTTAACAAGAGTAAAGTACTTGAAAATTTAAGTAAACTTTTTGAAACAATGGTAATTGTTAAAAATAAAATAATTTTGTTGCCAGGCAATAAAATTATAATTTTTTCATTTTAATGTAATATAATATTTTTCATTTAATACAGCAATAAAAAGGCAGGTAAGACACAGCCTGGCTGTTTGGATGAAAATGATTTTAAATATAAATCTTAGAATATGGAAGTCATGTATGGTTCTCCATACCGATATTTACTTCCATATTCCTTAAGGAATGGAAGTATGGTGATGGCAAAAAAAATCGTGTTCGAGATTATTGCAGATTCTGATTGTACTACACTCAAAACATGAAAAAAAGTCGTTTTCCGAAAAGTGTCTGTGTGTGTGTCTGTCTGTCTGTCTGTCTGTCTGTGTGTGTGTCTGTGTGTCTGTAGTTTTTTTTTTATGGCAAACGATAACTGCCGCAAATTCAAACAGAATCAAATAATTTTTTGCATGCAGGCCTGATTTGCAGAGTACTTGCGACGTATTGTTTTCGGTGAAGATCGGTTGAGGGAAAGGGGTATTTTACCAGCAACGGTTTTTTTTTAGCAAGGGTAATTTTGTTTGTTTGACAAACGATAACAGCCGCAAATTCAAACAGAATCAAATAATGTTTTGCATACAGCCCTGATTTGTAGAGTACTCAAGACCTGTTGTTTTTGGTGAAGATCGGTTAAGGGAAAGGGGTAGTTTACCAGTAACGTTTTATGTTTTAACAAGGGTATTTCCTATGGCAAACGATAACAGCCGCAAATTCAAACAGATTCAAAAGATTATTTGCATACAGCCCTAAATTGTAGAGTTCTCAAGACCTATTGTTTTTGGTGAAGATCGGTTGAGGGAAAGTGGTAGTTTACCAGCAACGTTTTTTTAACAAGGGTATTTTCTATGGCAAACGATAACAGCCGCAAATTCAAACAGAATCAAATAATGTTTTGCATACAGGCCTGGTTTGTAGAGTTCTCAAGACCTGTTGTTTTTGGTGAAGATCGGTTAAGGGGAAGGGGTAGATTACCAGCAACCTTTTACGTTTTAACAAGAGTAAAGTACTTGAAAATTTATTTAAATTTTTGAAACAATGGTAATTGTTAAAAATAAAATAATTTTGTTGCCAGGCAATAAAATTATAATTTTTTCATTTTAATGTAATATAATATTTTTCATTTAATACAGCAATAAAAAGGCAGGTAAGACACAGCCTGGCTGTTTGGCTGAAAATGATTTTATATATAAATCTTAGAATTTGGAAGTCATGTATGGTTCTCCATACCGATATTTTTCTATGGTAAACGATAACAGCCACAAATTCAAACAGAATCAAATGATTTTTTGCATACAGCCCTGTATTGTAGAGTTCTCAATACCTATTGGTGTTGGTGAAGATCGTTTAATGGAAAGGGGTAGTTTACCAGCTACGTTTTATGATTTATAAGGGTATTTTTTTTGGCAAACGATAAGAGCCGCAAATTCCAACAGAATCAAATATGTTTTTGCATACAGCACTGTTTTGTTGAGTACTAAAGACCTATTGTTTTTGGTGAAGATCGGTTAAGGGAAAGGGGTAGTTTACCGGACACGTTTTTTGTTTTATCAAGGGTATTTTATATGGCAAATGATAACAGCCGCAAATTCAAACAGAATCATATAATATTTTGTATAAAGCCCTGAAATGTGCAGTTCTCAAGACCTGTTGGTTTTGGTGAAGATCGATTAAGGGAATAGGGTTGTTTACCAGCAACATTTTATGTTTTATAAAGGTTAATTTTCTTTGACGAACGATAACTGCCGTACATTAAAACAGAATCAACTACTCTTCTGCATACCTTTTTGAATTATACAGAACTCAAGGTCTGTTGATTTTGTTGAAGATCGGTTAAGGTAAAGGGGTAGTTTACCGGCAACGTTTTATGTTTTAGCAAGGGTATGTTTTATATGATGAACGATAACTACCGTAAATTCAAAAAGAATCAACTAATGTTTTGCATACAGCCCTGAATTGTAGAGTTCTCAAGACTTGTTGATTTTGATGAAGATCGGTTAAGCAAAAGGGGTAGTTTACCTGTAACGTTTTATGTTTTAACAAGGGTATTTCCTATGGCAAACGATAACAGCCGCAAATTCAAACAGAATCAAAAGATTATTTGCATACAGCCCTAAATTGTAGAGTTCTCAAGGCCTGTTGTTTTTGGTGAAGTTCGGTTGAGGGGAAGGGGTAGTTTACCAGCAACGTTTTTTTAACAAGGGTATTTTTTTGGCAAACGATAACAGCCGCAAATTCAAACAGAATCAAATAATGTTTTGCATACAGTCCTGGCTTGTAGAGTTCTCAAGACCTGTTGTTTTTGGCGAAGATCGGTTAAGGGGAAGGGGTAGTTTACCTGCAACGTTTTTTTATAAAGCATATTTTCTATGGCAAACGATAACAGCCGCAAATTAAAACAGAATCAAATAATGTGTTGCATACAGCCCTGATTTGTAGAGTACTCAAGACCTATTGTTTTTGGTGAAGATCGGTTAATGGGAAGGGGTAGATTACCAGCAACCTTTTACGTTTTAACAAGAGTAAAGTACTTGAAATTTTATTTAAATTTTTGAAACAATGGTAATTGTTAAAAATAAAATAATTTTGTTGCCAGGCAATAAAATTATAATTTTTTCATTTTAATGTAATATAATATTTTTCATTTAATACAGCAATAAAAAGGCAGGTAAGACACAGCCTGGCTGTTTGGCTGAAAATGATTTTATATATAAATCTTAGAATTTGGAAGTCATGTATGGTTCTCCATACCGATATTTTTCTATGGTAAACGATAACAGCCACAAATTCAAACAGAATCAAATGATTTTTTGCATACAGCCCTGTATTGTAGAGTTCTCAATACCTATTGGTGTTGGTGAAGATCGTTTAAGGGAAAGGGGTAGTTTACCAGCTACGTTTTATGATTTATAAGGGTATTTTTTTTGGCAAACGATAAGAGCCGCAAATTCCAACAGAATCAAATATGTTTTTGCATACAGCACTGTTTTGTTGAGTACTAAAGACCTATTGTTTTTGGTGAAGATCGGTTAAGGGAAAGGGGTAGTTTACCGGACACGTTTTTTGTTTTATCAAGGGTATTTTATATGGCAAATGATAACAGCCGCAAATTCAAACAGAATCATATAATATTTTGTATAAAGCCCTGAAATGTGCAGTTCTCAAGACCTGTTGGTTTTGGTGAAGATCGGTTAAGGGAATAGGGTTGTTTACCAGCAACATTTTATGTTTTATAAAGGTTAATTTTCTTTGACGAACGATAACTGCCGTACATTAAAACAGAATCAACTACTCTTCTGCATACCTTTTTGAATTATACAGAACTCAAGGTCTGTTGATTTTGTTGAAGCTCGGTTAAGGTAAAGGGGTAGTTTACCGGCAACGTTTTATGTTTTAGCAAGGGTATGTTTTATATGATGAACGATAACTACCGTAAATTCAAAAAGAATCAACTACTGTTTTGCATACAGCCCTGACTTGTAGAGTACTCAAGATCTTTTGTTTTTGGTGAAGATCGCTTAAGGGAAAGGGGTAGTTTACCAGTAACGTTTTATGTTTTAACAAGTGTATTTCCTATGGCAAACGATAACAGCCGCAAATTCAAACAGAATCAAAAGATTATTTGCATACAGCCCTAAATTGTAGAGTTCTCAAGACCTGTTGTTTTTGGTGAATATCGGTTGATGGAAAGGGGTAGTTTACCTGCAACGTTTTTTACTTCCATATTCCTTAAGGAATGGAAGTATGGTGATGGCAAAAAAAATCGTGTTCGAGATTATTGCAGATTCTGATTGTACTACACTCAAAACATGAAAAAAAGTCGTTTTCCGAAAAGTGTCTGTGTGTGTGTCTGTCTGTCTGTCTGTCTGTGTGTCTGTCTGTGTGTCTGTAGATTTTTTTCTATGGCAAACGATAACTGCCGCAAATTCAAACAGAATCATATAATTTTTTGCACACAGCCCTGATTTATAGAGTACTCGCGACCTATTGTTTTTGGTGAAGATCGATTGAGGAAAAGGGGTAGTTTACCAGAAACGGTTTTTTTTTATCAAGGGTAATTTTGTTTGTTTGGCAAACGATAACAGCCGCAAATTCAAACAGAATCAAATAATATTTCGCATTCAACCCTGAATTGTAGAGGTCCCAAGATTTTTTCATTTTGGTAAAGATCGGTTAAGGGAAAGGGGTAGTTTACCGGCAACGTTTTATGTTTTAACAAGGGTATTTTTTTTGGCAAACGATAACACCCGCAAATTCAAATATAATCAAATAATGTTTTGCATACTGCCCTGAATTGTAGAGTTCTCAAGGTCTTTCGGTTTTGGTGAAGATCGGTTAAGGGAAAGGGGTAGTTTACCTGCAACGTTTGTTATAAAGCGTATTTTCTATGGCAAACGATAACTGCCGCAAATTCAAACAGAATCAAATAATTTTTTGCATACGTAAGTGAATTGTAGAGGACTCAAGGCCATTAGGTTTTGGTGAAGATCGGTTAATGGGAAGGGGTAGTTTACCGGCAACATTTTACGTTTTAACAAGTGTAAAGTAGTTGAAAATTCATTTAAACTTTTTCAAACAATGGTAATTGTTAAAAATAAAATAGTTTTGTTGCCAGGCAATAAAATTATAATTTTTTCATTTTAATGTAAATTATGTATATATTACAAAATATATCGTGCTTGGCAGGCAAGCATATTTCAGATTATAAGTCTTAGAATATGGAAGTCATGTATGGTTCTCCATACCGATATTTTACTTCCATATTCCTTAAGGAATGGAAGTATGGTGATGGCAAAAAAAATCGTGTTCGAGATTATTGCAGATTCTGATTGCACTACACTCAAAACATGAAAAAAAGTCGTTTTCCGAAAAGTGTCTGTGTGTGTGTCTGTCTGTCTGTGTGTCTGTAGATTTTTTTTTTTGGCAAACGATAACTGCCGCAAATTCAAACAGAATCAAATAATGTTTTGCATACAGCTCTGATTTGTAGTGTGCTCAAGACCTATTGTTTTTGGTGAAGTTCGGTTGAGGGGAAGGGGTAGTTTACCAGCAAGCTTTTTAACAAGGGTATTTTCTATGGCAAACGATAACAGCCGCAAATTCAAACAGAATCAAATAATGTTTTGCATACAGCTCTGATTTGTAGAGTTCTCAAGACCTATTGTTTTTGGTGAAGATCGGTTTAGGGAAAGGGGTAGTTTACCAGCAACGTTTTTTGAACAAGGGTATTTTCTATGGCAAACGATAACAGCCGCAAATTCAAACAGAATCAAATAATGTTTTGCATACAGCCCTGATTTTTAGAGTTCTCAAGACCTGTTGTTTTTGGTGAAGATCGGTTAAGGGGAAGGGGTAGTTTACCAGCAACGTTTTTTTATCAAGCGTATTTTCTATGGCAAACGATAACAGCCGCAAATTCAAACAGAATCAAATAATATTTTGCATACGTCCCTGAATTGTAGAGGTCTCAATGATGTTCGATTTTTGTGAAGATCGGTTAAGGGGAAGGGATAGTTTACCTGCAACCTTTTACGTTTTAACAAGAGTAAAGTACTTGAAAATTTAAGTAAACTTTTTGAAACAATGGTAATTGTTAAAAATAAAATAATTTTGTTGCCAGGCAATAAAATTATAATTTTTTCATTTTAATGTAGTATAATATTTTTCATTTAATACAGCAATAAAAAGGCAGGTAAGACACAGCCTGGCTGTTTGGATGAAAATGATTTTAAATATAAATCTTAGAATATGGAAGTCATGTATGGTTCTCCATACCGATATTTACTTCCATATTCCTTAAGGAATGGAAGTATGGTGATGGCAAAAAAAATCGTGTTCGAGATTATTGCAGATTCTGATTGTACTACACTCAAAACATGAAAAAAAGTCGTTTTCCGAAAAGTGTCTGTGTGTGTGTCTGTCTGTCTGTCTGTCTGTCTGTGTGTGTGTCTGTGTGTCTGTAGTTTTTTTTTTATGGCAAACGATAACTGCCGCAAATTCAAACAGAATTAAATAATTTTTTGCATGCAGGCCTGATTTGCAGAGTACTTGCGACGTATTGTTTTCGGTGAAGATCGGTTGAGGGAAAGCGGTATTTTACCAGCAACGGTTTTTTTTTAGCAAGGGTAATTTTGTTTGTTTGACAAACGATAACAGCCGCAATTTCAAACAGAATCAAATAATGTTTCGCATACAGCCCTGCATTGTAGGGTTCTCTAGATCTGTTGATTTTGGTGAAGATCGGTTAAGGGAAAGGGGTAGTTTACCAGTAACGTTTTATGTTTTAACAAGGGTATTTCCTATGGCAAACGATAACAGCCGCAAATTCAAACAGAATCAAAAGATTATTTGCATACAGCCCTAAATTGTAGAGTTCTCAAGACCTATTGTTTTTGGTGAAGATCGGTTGAGGGAAAGTGGTAGTTTACCAGTAACGTTTTTTTAACAAGGGTATTTTCTATGGCAAACGATAACAGCCGCAAATTCAAACAGAATCAAATAATGTTTTGCATACAGGCCTGATTTGTAGAGTACTCAAGACCTATTTTTTTGGCGAAGATCGGTTAAGGGGAAGGGGTAGTTTACCTGCAACGTTTTTTTATCAAGCGTATTTTCTATGGCAAACGATAACAGCCGCAAATTAAAACAGAATCAAATAATGTTTTGCATACAGCCCTGATTTGTAGAGTACTCAAGACCTATTGTTTTTGGTGAAGATCGGTTAAGGGGAAGGGGTAGATTACCAGCAACCTTTTACGTTTTAACAAGAGTAAAGTACTTGAAAATTTATTTAAATTTTTGAAACAATGGTAATTGTTAAAAATAAAATAATTTTGTTGCCAGGCAATAAAATTATAATTTTTTCATTTTAATGTAATATAATATTTTTCATTTAATACAGCAATAAAAAGGCAGGTAAGACACAGCCTGGCTGTTTGGCTGAAAATGATTTTATATATAAATCTTAGAATTTGGAAGTCATGTATGGTTCTCCATACCGATATTTTTCTATAGTAAACGATAACAGCCACAAATTCAAACAGTATCAAATGATTTTTTGCATACAGCCCTGTATTGTAGAGTTCTCAATACCTATTGGTGTTGGTGAAGATCGTTTAAGGGAAAGGGGTAGTTTACCAGCTACGTTTTATGATTTATAAGGGTATTTTTTTTGGCAAACAACAAGAGCCGCAAATTCCAACAGAATCAAATATGTTTTTGCATACAGCACTGTTTTGTTGAGTACTAAAGACCTATTGTTTTTGGTGAAGATCGGTTAAGGGAAAGGGGTAGTTTACCGGACACGTTTTTTGTTTTATCAAGGGTATTTTATATGGCAAATGATAACAGCCGCAAATTCAAACAGAATCATGTAATATTTTGTATAAAGCCCTGATATGTGCAGTTCTCAAGACCTGTTGGTTTTGGTGAAGATCGGTTAAGGGAATAGGGTTGTTTACCAGCAACATTTTATGTTTTATAAAGGTTAATTTTCTTTGACGAACGATAACTGCCGTACATTAAAACAGAATCAACTACTCTTCTGCATACCTTTTTGAATTATACAGAACTCAAGGTCTGTTGATTTTGTTGAAGATCGGTTAAGGTAAAGGGGTAGTTTACCGGCAACGTTTTATGTTTTAGCAAGGGTATGTTTTATATGATGAACGATAACTACCGTAAATTCAAAAAGAATCAACTAATGTTTTGCATACTGCCCTGAATTGTAGAGTTCTCAAGACTTGTTGATTTTGATGAAGATCGGTTAAGCAAAAGGGGTAGTTTACCTGTAACGTTTTATGTTTTAACAAGGGTATTTCCTATGGCAAACGATAACAGCCGCAAATTCAAACAGAATCAAAAGATTATTTGCATACAGCCCTAAATTGTAGAGTTCTCAAGACCTGTTGTTTTTGGTGAAGTTCGGTTGAGGGGAAGGGGTAGTTTACCAGCAACGTTTTTTTAACAAGGGTATTTTTTTGGCAAACGATAACAGCCGCAAATTCAAACAGAATCACATAATGTTTTGCATACAGTCCTGACTTATAGAGTACTCAAGATCTTTTGTTTTTGGTGAAGATCGCTTAAGGGAAAGGGGTAGTTTACCAGTAACGTTTTATGTATTAACAAGCGTATTTACTATGGCAAACGATAACAGCCGCAAATTCAAACAGAATCAAAAGATTATTTGCATACAGCCCTAAATTGTAGAGTTCTCAAGACCTGTTGTTTTTGGTGAATATCGGTTGATGGAAAGGGGTAGTTTACCTGCAACGTTTTTACTTCCATATTCCTTAAGGAATGGAAGTATGGTGATGGCAAAAAAAATCGTGTTCGAGATTATTGCAGATTCTGATTCTACTACACTCAAAACATGAAAAAAAGTCGTTTTCCGAAAAGTGTCTGTGTGTCTGTCTGTCTGTCTGTGTGTCTGTCTGTCTGTGTGTCTGTCTGTCTGTAGATTTTTTTTCTATGGCAAACGATAACTGCCGCAAATTCAAACAGAATCAAATAATTTTTTGCATACAGCCCGGTTTTGCAGAGTTCTCGCGACCTATTGTTTTTGGTGAAGATCGGTTGAGGGAAAGGGGTAGTTTACCTGCAACGGTTTTTTTTTAGCAAGGGTAATTTTGTTTGTTTGGCAAACGATAACAGCCGCAAATTCAAACAGAATCAAATAATGTTTCGCATACAGCCCTGAATTGTAGAGTTCTCAAGACCTATTGTTTTTGGTGAAGATCGGTTAAGGGAAAGGGGTAGTTTACCTGTAACGTTTTATGTTTTAACAAGGGTATTTCCTATGGCAAACGATAACAGCCGCAAATTCAAACAGAATGAAAAGATTATTTGCATACAGCCCTAAATTGTAGAGTTCTCAATACCTTTTGTTTTTGGTGAAGATCGGTTAAGGGAAAGGGGTAGTTTACCTACAACGTTTTTTTAACAAGGGTATTTTCTATGGCAAACGATAACAGCCGCAAATTCAAACAGAATCAAATAATTTTCTGCATACAGCCCTGATTTGTAGAGTACTCAAGACCTATTGTTTTTGGTGAAGATCGGTTGAGGGGAAGGGGTAGTTTACCAGCAACGTTTTTTATCATGCGTATTTTCTATGGCAAACGACAACTGCCGCAAATTCAAACAGAATCAAATAATTTTTTGCATACAGGCCTGGTTTGTAGAGTACTCGCGACCTATTGTTTTTGGTGAAGATCGGTTGAGGGGAAGGGGTAGTTTACCTGCTACGGTTTTTTTTATCAAGGGAAATTTTTTTTTTTTGGCAAACGATAGCCGCAAATTCAAACAGAATCAAATAATGTTTCGCATACAGCCCTGAATTGTAGATTTCTCAAGACCTATTGTTTTTGGTGAAGATCGGTTGAGGGAAAGGGGTAGTTTACCTGCAACGTTTTTTTAACAAGGGTATTTTATATGGCAAACGATAACAGCCGCAAATTCAAACAGAATCAAATAATGTTTTGCATACAGTCCTGATTTGTAGAGTACTCAAGACGTGTTGTTTTTGGTGAAGATCGGTTAAGGGGAAGGGGTAGTTTACCTGCAACCTTTTACGTTTTATTTTCTATGGCAAACGATAACAGCCGCAAATTCAAACAGAATCAAATAATGTTTTGCATACAGCCCTGATTTGTAGAGTACTCAAGACCTATTGTTTTTGGTGAAGATCGGTTAAGGGGAAGGGGTAGTTTACCTGCAACGTTTTTTTATCAAGCGTATTTTCTATGGCAAACGATAACAGCCGCAAATTCAAACAGAATCAAATAATTTTTTGCATACGTCCCTGAATTGTAGAGGTCTCAATGACTTTCGATTTTGGTGAAGATCGGTTAAGGGGAAGGGGTAGTTTACCTGCAACCTTTTACGTTTTAACAAGAGTAAAGTACTTGAAAATTTATTTAAACTTTTTGAAACAATGGTAATTGTTAAAAATACAATAATTTTGTTGCCAGGCAATAAAATTATAATTTTTTCATTTTAATTTAATATAATATTTTTCATTTAATACAGCAATAAAAAGGCAGGTAAGACACAGCCTGTCTGTTTGGGTGAAAATGATTTTAAATATAAATCTTAGAATATGGAAGTCATGTATGGTTCTCCATACCGATATTTTACTTCCATATTCCTTAAGGAATGGAAGTATGGTGATGGCAAAAAAAATCGTGTTCGAGATTATTGCAGATTCTGATTGTACTACACTCAAAACATGAAAAAAGTCGTTTTCCGAAATGTGTCTGTGTGTGTGTCTGTCTGTCTGTGTGTCTGTCTGTGTGTCTGTAGATTTTTTTCTATGGCAAACGATAACTGCCGCAAATTCAAACAGAAACAAATAATTTTTTGCACACAGCCCTGATTTATAGAGTACACGCGACCTATTGTTTTTGGTGAAGATGGATTGAGGGAAAGGGGTAGTTTACCTGCAACGGTTATTTTTTATCAAGGGTAATTTTGTTTGTTTGGCAAACGATAACAGCCGCAAATTCAAACAGAATCAAATAATATTTCGCATACAGCCCTGAATTGTAGTGGTCCCAAGATTTTTTCATTTTGGTAAAGATCGGTTAAGGGAAAGGGGTAGTTTACCTGCAACGTTTTATGTTTTATAAGGGTATTTTTTTTGGCAAACAATAACACCCGCAAATTCAAATATAATCAAATAATGTTTTGCATACTGCCCTGAATTGTAGAGTTCTCAAGGTCTTTTGGTTTTGGTGAAGATCGGTTAAGGGAAAGGGGTAGTTTACCAGCAACGTTTGTTATAAAGCGTATTTTCTATGGCAAACGATAACTGCCGCAAATTCAAACAGAATCAAATAATTTTTTGCATACGTAAGTGAATTGTAGAGGACTCAAGGCCGTTAGGTTTTGGTGAAGAACGGTTAATGGGAAGGGGTAGTTTACCGGCAACATTTTACGTTTTAACAAGAGTAAAGTACTTGAAAATTCATTTAAACTTTTTCAAACAATGGTAATTGTTAAAAATAAAATAGTTTTGTTGCCAGGCAATAAAATTATAATTTTTTCATTTTAATGTAAATTATGTATATATTACAAAATATATCGTGCTTGGCAGGCAAGCATATTTCAGATTATAAGTCTTAGAATATGGAAGTCATGTATGGTTCTCCATACCGATATTTTACTTCCATATTCCTTAAGGAATGGAAGTATGGTGATGGCAAAAAAAATCGTGTTCGAGATTATTGCAGATTCTGATTGCACTACACTCAAAACATGAAAAAAAGTAGTTTTCCGAAAAGTGTCTGCGTGTCTGTCTGTCTGTCTGTCTGTCTGTGTGTCTGTCTCTGTGTCTGTCTGTGTGTCTGTAGATTTTTTTTTATTTTGGCAAACGATAACTGCCGCAAATTCAAACAGAATCAAATAATGTTTTGCATACAGCCCTGATTTGTAGACTACTCAAGACCTGTTGTTTTTGGTGAAGATCGGTTAAGGGGAAGGGGTAGTTTACCAGCAACGTTTTTTTATCAAGCGTATTTTCTATGGCAAACGATAACAGCCGCAAATGCAAACAGAATCAAATAATTTTTTGCATACGTCCCTGAATTGTAGAGGTCTCAACTACTTTCGATTTTGGTGAAGATCGGTTAAGGGGAAGGGGTAGTTTACCTGCAACCCTTATCGTTTTAACAAGAGTAAAGTACTTGAAATTTTATTTAAACTTTTTTAAACAATGGTAATTGTTAAAAATAAAATAATTTTGTTGCCAGGCAATAAAATTATAATTTTTTCATTTTAATGTAATTTAATATTTTTCATTTAATACAGCAATAAAAAGGCAGGTAAGACACAGCCTGGCTGTTTGGCTGAAAATGATTTTAAATATAAATCTTAGAATATGGAAGTCATGTATGGTCTCCATACCGATATTTTACTTCCATGTTCCTTAAGGAAATGGAAGTATGGTGATAGCAAAAAAAATCGTGTTCGAGATTATTGCAGAATATGATTGTACTACACTCAAAACATGAAAAAAAGGCATTTTCCGAAAAGTGTCTGTGTGTGTGTCTGTGCGTCTATGTGTGTGTCTGTAGATTTTTTTTCTATGGCAATCGATAACAGCCGCAAATTCAAACAGAATCAAATAATTTTTTGCATACAGCCCTTTTTTGTAGAGTACTCGCGACGTATTGTTTTTGGTGAAGATCGGTTGAGGGAAAGGGGTAGTTTACCCCCAACGGTTTTTTTTATCAAGGGTAATTTTGTTTCTTTGGCAAACGATAACAGCCGTAAATTCAAACAGAATCAAATAATGTTTCGCATACAGCCCTGGATTGTAGAGTTCTCAAGATCTGTTGATTTCGGTAAAGATCGGTTAAGGGGAAGGGGTAGTTTACCAGCAACGTTTTATGTTTTAACAAGGGTATTGTCTATGGCAAACGATAACAGCCGCAAATTCAAACATAATCAAATAATATTTTGCATACTGCCCTGAATAGTAGACTTCTCAAGACCTTTTGTTTTTGGTGAAGATCGGTTAAGGGGAACGGGTAGTTTACCAGCAATGTTTTATGTTTTAAAAGGGTATTTTTTATGGCAAACGATAAAAGCCGCAAATTCAAACAGAATCAAATACGTTTTTGCATACAGCCCTAGTTTCTTAGTACTAAAGACCTATTGTTTTTGGTAAAGATCGTTATGGGAAAGGGGTAGTTTACCTGCCACGTTTTTTATTTTATCAAGGGTATTTTGTATGGCAAACGATAACAGCCGTAAATTCAAACAAATTCATATAACATTTTGCATACAGCCCTAAATTATAGAGTTCTCAATACCTTTTGGTGTTGGTGAAGATCGGTTAAGGGAAAGGGTTAGTTTACCAGCAACGTTTTATGTTTTAAAAGGGTATTTTCTATGGCAAATGATAAGAGCCGCAAATTCAAACAGAATCAAATACGTTTTTGCACACGCCCTGATTTGTTGAGTACTAAAGACCTATTGTTTTTGGTGAAGATCGGTTAAGGGAAAGGGGTAGTTTGCCAGACACGTTTTTTGTTTTATCAAGGGTATTTTATATGGCAAAAGATCACAGCCGCAAATTCAATCAGAATCATAATATTTTGCATAGAGCCCTGAAATGTAGAGTTCTCAAGACCGGTTGGTTTTGGTGAAGATCGGTAAGGGTTGTTTAAAAGCAACATTTTATGTTTTATCAAGGGTAATTTTTTTTATGACGAGCGATAACTGCCGTACATTAAAACAGAATCAACTACTCTTCTGCATACCTTTTTGAATTATACAGAACTCAAGGTCTGTTGATTTTGTTGAAGATCGGTTAAGGGAAAGGGGTAGTTTACTTGCAACGTTTTATGTTTTAACAAGGGTATTTTTTCTATGACGAACGATAACGGCCGTAAATTCAAAGAGAATCAACTAATGTTTTGCATACAGTCCTGAATTCTAGAGTTCTCACGACTTTTTGTTTTTGGTGAAGATCGGTTAATGGAATAGGGTAGTTTACCAGCTACGTTTTATGATTTATAAGGGTATTTTTTTTGGCAAACGATAAGAGCCGCAAATTCCAACAGAATCAAATATGTTTTTGCATACAGCACTGTTTTGTTGAGTACTAAAGACCTATTGTTTTTGGTGAAGATCGGTTAAGGGAAAGGGGTAGTTTACCGGACACGTTTTTTGTTTTATCAAGGGTATTTTATATGGCAAATGATAACAGCCGCAAATTCAAACAGAATCATATAATATTTTGTATAAAGCCCTGAAATGTGCAGTTCTCAAGACCTGTTGGTTTTGGTGAAGATCGGTTAAGGGAATAGGGTTGTTTACCAGCAACATTTTATGTTTTATAAAGGTTAATTTTCTTTGACGAACGATAACTGCCGTACATTAAAACAGAATCAACTACTCTTCTGCATACCTTTTTGAATTATACAGAACTCAAGGTCTGTTGATTTTGTTGAAGCTCGGTTAAGGTAAAGGGGTAGTTTACCGGCAACGTTTTATGTTTTAGCAAGGGTATGTTTTATATGATGAACGATAACTACCGTAAATTCAAAAAGAATCAACTACTGTTTTGCATACAGCCCTGACTTGTAGAGTACTCAAGATCTTTTGTTTTTGGTGAAGATCGCTTAAGGGAAAGGGGTAGTTTACCAGTAACGTTTTATGTTTTAACAAGTGTATTTCCTATGGCAAACGATAACAGCCGCAAATTCAAACAGAATCAAAAGATTATTTGCATACAGCCCTAAATTGTAGAGTTCTCAAGACCTGTTGTTTTTGGTGAATATCGGTTGATGGAATGGGGTAGTTTACCTGCAACGTTTTTTACTTCCATATTCCTTAAGGAATGGAAGTATGGTGATGGCAAAAAAAATCGTGTTCGAGATTATTGCAGATTCTGATTGTACTACACTCAAAACATGAAAAAAAGTCGTTTTCCGAAAAGTGTCTGTGTGTGTGTCTGTCTGTCTGTCTGTCTGTGTGTCTGTCTGTGTGTCTGTAGATTTTTTTCTATGGCAAACGATAACTGCCGCAAATTCAAACAGAATCATATAATTTTTTGCACACAGCCCTGATTTATAGAGTACTCGCGACCTATTGTTTTTGGTGAAGATCGATTGAGGAAAAGGGGTAGTTTACCAGAAACGGTTTTTTTTTATCAAGGGTAATTTTGTTTGTTTGGCAAACGATAACAGCCGCAAATTCAAACAGAATCAAATAATATTTCGCATTCAACCCTGAATTGTAGAGGTCCCAAGATTTTTTCATTTTGGTAAAGATCGGTTAAGGGAAAGGGGTAGTTTACCGGCAACGTTTTATGTTTTAACAAGGGTATTTTTTTGGCAAACGATAACACCCGCAAATTCAAATATAATCAAATAATGTTTTGCATACTGCCCTGAATTGTAGAGTTCTCAAGGTCTTTCGGTTTTGGTGAAGATCGGTTAAGGGAAAGGGGTAGTTTACCTGCAACGTTTGTTATAAAGCGTATTTTCTATGGCAAACGATAACTGCCGCAAATTCAAACAGAATCAAATAATTTTTTGCATACGTAAGTGAATTGTAGAGGACTCAAGGCCATTAGGTTTTGGTGAAGATCGGTTAATGGGAAGGGGTAGTTTACCGGCAACATTTTACGTTTTAACAAGTGTAAAGTAGTTGAAAATTCATTTAAACTTTTTCAAACAATGGTAATTGTTAAAAATAAAATAGTTTTGTTGCCAGGCAATAAAATTATAATTTTTTCATTTTAATGTAAATTATGTATATATTACAAAATATATCGTGCTTGGCAGGCAAGCATATTTCAGATTATAAGTCTTAGAATATGGAAGTCATGTATGGTTCTCCATACCGATATTTTACTTCCATATTCCTTAAGGAATGGAAGTATGGTGATGGCAAAAAAAATCGTGTTCGAGATTATTGCAGATTCTGATTGCACTACACTCAAAACATGAAAAAAAGTCGTTTTCCGAAAAGTGTCTGTGTGTGTGTCTGTCTGTCTGTGTGTCTGTAGATTTTTTTTTTTGGCAAACGATAACTGCCGCAAATTCAAACAGAATCAAATAATGTTTTGCATACAGCTCTGATTTGTAGTGTGCTCAAGACCTATTGTTTTTGGTGAAGTTCGGTTGAGGGGAAGGGGTAGTTTACCAGCAAGCTTTTTAACAAGGGTATTTTCTATGGCAAACGATAACAGCCGCAAATTCAAACAGAATCAAATAATGTTTTGCATACAGCTCTGATTTGTAGAGTTCTCAAGACCTATTGTTTTTGGTGAAGATCGGTTTAGGGAAAGGGGTAGTTTACCAGCAACGTTTTTTGAACAAGGGTATTTTCTATGGCAAACGATAACAGCCGCAAATTCAAACAGAATCAAATAATGTTTTGCATACAGCCCTGATTTTTAGAGTACTCAAGACCTGTTGCTTTTGGTGAAGATCGGTTAAGGGGAAGGGGTAGTTTACCAGCAACGTTTTTTTATCAAGCGTATTTTCTATGGCAAACGATAACAGCCGCAAATTCAAACAGAATCAAATAATATTTTGCATACGTCCCTGAATTGTAGAGGTCTCAATGATGTTCGATTTTTGTGAAGATCGGTTAAGGGGAAGGGATAGTTTACCTGCAACCTTTTACGTTTTAACAAGAGTAAAGTACTTGAAAATTTATTTAAACTTTTTGAAACAATGGTAATTGTTAAAAATAAAATAATTTTGTTGCCAGGCAATAAAATTATAATTTTTTCATTTTAATGTAATATAATATTTTTCATTTAATACAGCAATAAAAAGGCAGGTAAGACACAGCCTGGCTGTTTGGATGAAAATGATTTTAAATATAAATCTTAGAATATGGAAGTCATGTATGGTTCTCCATACCGATATTTACTTCCATATTCCTTAAGGAATGGAAGTATGGTGATGGCAAAAAAAATCGTGTTCGAGATTATTGCAGATTCTGATTGTACAACACTCAAAACATGAAAAAAAGTCGTTTTCCGAAAAGTGTCTGTGTGTGTGTCTGTCTGTCTGTCTGTCTGTCTGTCTGTCTGTCTGTGTGTGTGTCTGTGTGTGTGTCTGTGTGTCTGTAGTTTTTTTTTTATGGCAAACGATAACTGCCGCAAATTCAAACAGAATTAAATAATTTTTTGCATGCAGGCCTGATTTGCAGAGTACTTGCGACGTATTGTTTTCGGTGAAGATCGGTTGAGGGAAAGCGGTATTTTACCAGCAACGGTTTTTTTTTAGCAAGGGTAATTTTGTTTGTTTGACAAACGATAACAGCCGCAATTTCAAACAGAATCAAATAATGTTTCGCATACAGCCCTGCATTGTAGGGTTCTCTAGATCTGTTGATTTTGGTGAAGATCGGTTAAGGGAAAGGGGTAGTTTACCAGTAACGTTTTATGTTTTAACAAGGGTATTTCCTATGGCAAACGATAACAGCCGCAAATTCAAACAGAATCAAAAGATTATTTGCATACAGCCCTAAATTGTAGAGTTCTCAAGACCTATTGTTTTTGGTGAAGATCGGTTGAGGGAAAGTGGTAGTTTACCAGTAACGTTTTTTTAACAAGGGTATTTTCTATGGCAAACGATAACAGCCGCAAATTCAAACAGAATCAAATAATGTTTTGCATACAGGCCTGATTTGTAGAGTACTCAAGACCTATTTTTTTGGCGAAGATCGGTTAAGGGGAAGGGGTAGTTTACCTGCAACGTTTTTTTATCAAGCGTATTTTCTATGGCAAACGATAACAGCCGCAAATTAAAACAGAATCAAATAATGTTTTGCATACAGCCCTGATTTGTAGAGTACTCAAGACCTATTGTTTTTGGTGAAGATCGGTTAAGGGGAAGGGGTAGATTACCAGCAACCTTTTACGTTTTAACAAGAGTAAAGTACTTGAAAATTTATTTAAATTTTTGAAACAATGGTAATTGTTAAAAATAAAATAATTTTGTTGCCAGGCAATAAAATTATAATTTTTTCATTTTAATGTAATATAATATTTTTCATTTAATACAGCAATAAAAAGGCAGGTAAGACACAGCCTGGCTGTTTGGCTGAAAATGATTTTATATATAAATCTTAGAATTTGGAAGTCATGTATGGTTCTCCATACCGATATTTTTCTATAGTAAACGATAACAGCCACAAATTCAAACAGTATCAAATGATTTTTTGCATACAGCCCTGTATTGTAGAGTTCTCAATACCTATTGGTGTTGGTGAAGATCGTTTAAGGGAAAGGGGTAGTTTACCAGCTACGTTTTATGATTTATAAGGGTATTTTTTTTGGCAAACAACAAGAGCCGCAAATTCCAACAGAATCAAATATGTTTTTGCATACAGCACTGTTTTGTTGAGTACTAAAGACCTATTGTTTTTGGTGAAGATCGGTTAAGGGAAAGGGGTAGTTTACCGGACACGTTTTTTGTTTTATCAAGGGTATTTTATATGGCAAATGATAACAGCCGCAAATTCAAACAGAATCATGTAATATTTTGTATAAAGCCCTGATATGTGCAGTTCTCAAGACCTGTTGGTTTTGGTGAAGATCGGTTAAGGGAATAGGGTTGTTTACCAGCAACATTTTATGTTTTATAAAGGTTAATTTTCTTTGACGAACGATAACTGCCGTACATTAAAACAGAATCAACTACTCTTCTGCATACCTTTTTGAATTATACAGAACTCAAGGTCTGTTGATTTTGTTGAAGATCGGTTAAGGTAAAGGGGTAGTTTACCGGCAACGTTTTATGTTTTAGCAAGGGTATGTTTTATATGATGAACGATAACTACCGTAAATTCAAAAAGAATCAACTAATGTTTTGCATACTGCCCTGAATTGTAGAGTTCTCAAGACTTGTTGATTTTGATGAAGATCGGTTAAGTAAAAGGGGTAGTTTACCAGTAACGTTTTATGTTTTAACAAGGGTATTTCCTATGGCAAACGATAACAGCCGCAAATTCAAACAGAATCAAAAGATTATTTGCATACAGCCCTAAATTGTAGAGTTCTCAAGACCTGTTGTTTTTGGTGAAGTTCGGTTGAGGGGAAGGGGTAGTTTACCAGCAACGTTTTTTTAACAAGGGTATTTTTTTGGCAAACGATAACAGCCGCAAATTCAAACAGAATCACATAATGTTTTGCATACAGTCCTGACTTATAGAGTACTCAAGATCTTTTGTTTTTGGTGAAGATCGCTTAAGGGAAAGGGGTAGTTTACCAGTAACGTTTTATGTATTAACAAGCGTATTTACTATGGCAAACGATAACAGCCGCAAATTCAAACAGAATCAAAAGATTATTTGCATACAGCCCTAAATTGTAGAGTTCTCAAGACCTGTTGTTTTTGGTGAATATCGGTTGATGGAAAGGGGTAGTTTACCTGCAACGTTTTTTACTTCCATATTCCTTAAGGAATGGAAGTATGGTGATGGCAAAAAAAATCGTGTTCGAGATTATTGCAGATTCTGATTGTACTACACTCAAAACATGAAAAAAGTCGTTTTCCGAAATGTGTCTGTGTGTCTATCTGTGTGTCTGTAGATTTTTTTCTATGGCAAACGATAACTGCCGCAAATTCAAACAGAAACAAATAATTTTTTGCACACAGCCCTGATTTATAGAGTACACGCGACCTATTGTTTTTGGTGAAGATGGATTGAGGGAAAGGGGTAGTTTACCTGCAACGGTTATTTTTTATCAAGGGTAATTTTGTTTGTTTGGCAAACGATAACAGCCGCAAATTCAAACAGAATCAAATAATATTTCGCATACAGCCCTGAATTGTAGTGGTCCCAAGATTTTTTCATTTTGGTAAAGATCGGTTAAGGGAAAGGGGTAGTTTACCTGCAACGTTTTATGTTTTATAAGGGTATTTTTTTTGGCAAACAATAACACCCGCAAATTCAAATATAATCAAATAATGTTTTGCATACTGCCCTGAATTGTAGAGTTCTCAAGGTCTTTTGGTTTTGGTGAATATCGGTTAAGGGAAAGGGGTAGTTTACCAGCAACGTTTGTTATAAAGCGTATTTTCTATGGCAAACGATAACTGCCGCAAATTCAAACAGAATCAAATAATTTTTTGCATACGTAAGTGAATTGTAGAGGACTCAAGGCCGTTAGATTTTGGTGAAGAACGGTTAATGGGAAGGGGTAGTTTACCGGCAACATTTTACGTTTTAACAAGAGTAAAGTACTTGAAAATTCATTTAAACTTTTTCAAACAATGGTAATTGTTAAAAATAAAATAGTTTTGTTGCCAGGCAATAAAATTATAATTTTTTCATTTTAATGTAAATTATGTATATATTACAAAATATATCGTGCTTGGCAGGCAAGCATATTTCAGATTATAAGTCTTAGAATATGGAAGTCATGTATGGTTCTCCATACCGATATTTTACTTCCATATTCCTTAAGGAATGGAAGTATGGTGATGGCAAAAAAAATCGTGTTCGAGATTATTGCAGATTCTGATTGCACTACACTCAAAACATGAAAAAAAGTCGTTTTCCGAAAAGTGTCTGCGTGTCTGTCTGTCTGTCTGTCTGTCTGTGTGTCTGTCTCTGTGTCTGTCTGTGTGTCTGTAGATTTTTTTTTATTTTGGCAAACGATAACTGCCGCAAATTCAAACAGAATCAAATAATGTTTTGCATACAGCCCTGATTTGTAGACTACTCAAGACCTGTTGTTTTTGGTGAAGATCGGTTAAGGGGAAGGGGTAGTTTACCAGCAACGTTTTTTTATCAAGCGTATTTTCTATGGCAAACGATAACAGCCGCAAATGCAAACA
The DNA here is from genome assembly GCA_034769895.1 of Magicicada septendecula. Lineage (NCBI taxonomy): Eukaryota > Metazoa > Arthropoda > Insecta > Hemiptera > Cicadidae > Magicicada > Magicicada septendecula. The sequence continues at coordinate 399,664,217 of CM068368.1, forward strand.
GAATCAAATAATTTTTTGCATACGTCCCTGAATTGTAGAGGTCTCAACTACTTTCGATTTTGGTGAAGATCGGTTAAGGGGAAGGGGTAGTTTACCTGCAACCCTTTACGTTTTAACAAGAGTAAAGTACTTGAAATTTTATTTAAATTTTTGAAACAATGGTAATTGTTAAAAATAAAATAATTTTGTTGCCAGGCAATAAAATTATAATTTTTTCATTTTAATGTAATATAATATTTTTCATTTAATACAGCAATAAAAAGGCAGGTAAGACACAGCCTGGCTGTTTGGCTGAAAATGATTTTATATATAAATCTTAGAATTTGGAAGTCATGTATGGTTCTCCATACCGATATTTTTCTATGGTAAACGATAACAGCCACAAATTCAAACAGAATCAAATGATTTTTTGCATACAGCCCTGTATTGTAGAGTTCTCAATACCTATTGGTGTTGGTGAAGATCGTTTAAGGGAAAGGGGTAGTTTACCAGCTACGTTTTATGATTTATAAGGGTATTTTTTTTGGCAAACGATAAGAGCCGCAAATTCCAACAGAATCAAATATGTTTTTGCATACAGCACTGTTTTGTTGAGTACTAAAGACCTATTGTTTTTGGTGAAGATCGGTTAAGGGAAAGGGGTAGTTTACCGGACACGTTTTTTGTTTTATCAAGGGTATTTTATATGGCAAATGATAACAGCCGCAAATTCAAACAGAATCATATAATATTTTGTATAAAGCCCTGAAATGTGCAGTTCTCAAGACCTGTTGGTTTTGGTGAAGATCGGTTAAGGGAATAGGGTTGTTTACCAGCAACATTTTATGTTTTATAAAGGTTAATTTTCTTTGACGAACGATAACTGCCGTACATTAAAACAGAATCAACTACTCTTCTGCATACCTTTTTGAATTATACAGAACTCAAGGTCTGTTGATTTTGTTGAAGCTCGGTTAAGGTAAAGGGGTAGTTTACCGGCAACGTTTTATGTTTTAGCAAGGGTATGTTTTATATGATGAACGATAACTACCGTAAATTCAAAAAGAATCAACTACTGTTTTGCATACAGCCCTGACTTGTAGAGTACTCAAGATCTTTTGTTTTTGGTGAAGATCGCTTAAGGGAAAGGGGTAGTTTACCAGTAACGTTTTATGTTTTAACAAGTGTATTTCCTATGGCAAACGATAACAGCCGCAAATTCAAACAGAATCAAAAGATTATTTGCATACAGCCCTAAATTGTAGAGTTCTCAAGACCTGTTGTTTTTGGTGAATATCGGTTGATGGAAAGGGGTAGTTTACCTGCAACGTTTTTTACTTCCATATTCCTTAAGGAATGGAAGTATGGTGATGGCAAAAAAAATCGTGTTCGAGATTATTGCAGATTCTGATTGTACTACACTCAAAACATGAAAAAAAGTCGTTTTCCGAAAAGTGTCTGTGTGTTTGTCTGTCTGTCTGTCTGTCTGTGTGTCTGTCTGTGTGTCTGTAGATTTTTTTCTATGGCAAACGATAACTGCCGCAAATTCAAACAGAATCATATAATTTTTTGCACACAGCCCTGATTTATAGAGTACTCGCGACCTATTGTTTTTGGTGAAGATCGATTGAGGAAAAGGGGTAGTTTACCAGAAACGGTTTTTTTTTATCAAGGGTAATTTTGTTTGTTTGGCAAACGATAACAGCCGCAAATTCAAACAGAATCAAATAATATTTCGCATTCAACCCTGAATTGTAGAGGTCCCAAGATTTTTTCATTTTGGTAAAGATCGGTTAAGGGAAAGGGGTAGTTTACCGGCAACGTTTTATGTTTTAACAAGGGTATTTTTTTTGGCAAACGATAACACCCGCAAATTCAAATATAATCAAATAATGTTTTGCATACTGCCCTGAATTGTAGAGTTCTCAAGGTCTTTCGGTTTTGGTGAAGATCGGTTAAGGGAAAGGGGTAGTTTACCTGCAACGTTTGTTATAAAGCGTATTTTCTATGGCAAACGATAACTGCCGCAAATTCAAACAGAATCAAATAATTTTTTGCATACGTAAGTGAATTGTAGAGGACTCAAGGCCATTAGGTTTTGGTGAAGATCGGTTAATGGGAAGGGGTAGTTTACCGGCAACATTTTACGTTTTAACAAGTGTAAAGTAGTTGAAAATTCATTTAAACTTTTTCAAACAATGGTAATTGTTAAAAATAAAATAGTTTTGTTGCCAGGCAATAAAATTATAATTTTTTCATTTTAATGTAAATTATGTATATATTACAAAATATATCGTGCTTGGCAGGCAAGCATATTTCAGATTATAAGTCTTAGAATATGGAAGTCATGTATGGTTCTCCATACCGATATTTTACTTCCATATTCCTTAAGGAATGGAAGTATGGTGATGGCAAAAAAAATCGTGTTCGAGATTATTGCAGATTCTGATTGCACTACACTCAAAACATGAAAAAAAGTCGTTTTCCGAAAAGTGTCTGTGTGTGTGTCTGTCTGTCTGTGTGTCTGTAGATTTTTTTTTTTGGCAAACGATAACTGCCGCAAATTCAAACAGAATCAAATAATGTTTTGCATACAGCTCTGATTTGTAGTGTGCTCAAGACCTATTGTTTTTGGTGAAGTTCGGTTGAGGGGAAGGGGTAGTTTACCAGCAAGCTTTTTAACAAGGGTATTTTCTATGGCAAACGATAACAGCCGCAAATTCAAACAGAATCAAATAATGTTTTGCATACAGCTCTGATTTGTAGAGTTCTCAAGACCTATTGTTTTTGGTGAAGATCGGTTTAGGGAAAGGGGTAGTTTACCAGCAACGTTTTTTGAACAAGGGTATTTTCTATGGCAAACGATAACAGCCGCAAATTCAAACAGAATCAAATAATGTTTTGCATACAGCCCTGATTTTTAGAGTACTCAAGACCTGTTGTTTTTGGTGAAGATCGGTTAAGGGGAAGGGGTAGTTTACCAGCAACGTTTTTTTATCAAGCGTATTTTCTATGGCAAACGATAACAGCCGCAAATTCAAACAGAATCAAATAATATTTTGCATACGTCCCTGAATTGTAGAGGTCTCAATGATGTTCGATTTTTGTGAAGATCGGTTAAGGGGAAGGGATAGTTTACCTGCAACCTTTTACGTTTTAACAAGAGTAAAGTACTTGAAAATTTATTTAAACTTTTTGAAACAATGGTAATTGTTAAAAATAAAATAATTTTGTTGCCAGGCAATAAAATTATAATTTTTTCATTTTAATGTAATATAATATTTTTCATTTAATACAGCAATAAAAAGGCAGGTAAGACACAGCCTGGCTGTTTGGATGAAAATGATTTTAAATATAAATCTTAGAATATGGAAGTCATGTATGGTTCTCCATACCGATATTTACTTCCATATTCCTTAAGGAATGGAAGTATGGTGATGGCAAAAAAAATCGTGTTCGAGATTATTGCAGATTCTGATTGTACAACACTCAAAACATGAAAAAAAGTCGTTTTCCGAAAAGTGTCTGTGTGTGTGTCTGTCTGTCTGTCTGTCTGTCTGTCTGTGTGTGTGTCTGTGTGTGTGTCTGTGTGTCTGTAGTTTTTTTTTTATGGCAAACGATAACTGCCGCAAATTCAAACAGAATTAAATAATTTTTTGCATGCAGGCCTGATTTGCAGAGTACTTGCGACGTATTGTTTTCGGTGAAGATCGGTTGAGGGAAAGCGGTATTTTACCAGCAACGGTTTTTTTTTAGCAAGGGTAATTTTGTTTGTTTGACAAACGATAACAGCCGCAATTTCAAACAGAATCAAATAATGTTTCGCATACAGCCCTGCATTGTAGGGTTCTCTAGATCTGTTGATTTTGGTGAAGATTGGTTAAGGGAAAGGGGTAGTTTACCAGTAACGTTTTATGTTTTAACAAGGGTATTTCCTATGGCAAACGATAACAGCCGCAAATTCAAACAGAATCAAAAGATTATTTGCATACAGCCCTAAATTGTAGAGTTCTCAAGACCTATTGTTTTTGGTGAAGATCGGTTGAGGGAAAGTGGTAGTTTACCAGTAACGTTTTTTTAACAAGGGTATTTTCTATGGCAAACGATAACAGCCGCAAATTCAAACAGAATCAAATAATGTTTTGCATACAGGCCTGATTTGTAGAGTACTCAAGACCTATTTTTTTGGCGAAGATCGGTTAAGGGGAAGGGGTAGTTTACCTGCAACGTTTTTTTATCAAGCGTATTTTCTATGGCAAACGATAACAGCCGCAAATTAAAACAGAATCAAATAATGTTTTGCATACAGCCCTGATTTGTAGAGTACTCAAGACCTATTGTTTTTGGTGAAGATCGGTTAAGGGGAAGGGGTAGATTACCAGCAACCTTTTACGTTTTAACAAGAGTAAAGTACTTGAAAATTTATTTAAATTTTTGAAACAATGGTAATTGTTAAAAATAAAATAATTTTGTTGCCAGGCAATAAAATTATAATTTTTTCATTTTAATGTAATATAATATTTTTCATTTAATACAGCAATAAAAAGGCAGGTAAGACACAGCCTGGCTGTTTGGCTGAAAATGATTTTATATATAAATCTTAGAATTTGGAAGTCATGTATGGTTCTCCATACCGATATTTTTCTATAGTAAACGATAACAGCCACAAATTCAAACAGTATCAAATGATTTTTTGCATACAGCCCTGTATTGTAGAGTTCTCAATACCTATTGGTGTTGGTGAAGATCGTTTAAGGGAAAGGGGTAGTTTACCAGCTACGTTTTATGATTTATAAGGGTATTTTTTTTGGCAAACAACAAGAGCCGCAAATTCCAACAGAATCAAATATGTTTTTGCATACAGCACTGTTTTGTTGAGTACTAAAGACCTATTGTTTTTGGTGAAGATCGGTTAAGGGAAAGGGGTAGTTTACCGGACACGTTTTTTGTTTTATCAAGGGTATTTTATATGGCAAATGATAACAGCCGCAAATTCAAACAGAATCATGTAATATTTTGTATAAAGCCCTGATATGTGCAGTTCTCAAGACCTGTTGGTTTTGGTGAAGATCGGTTAAGGGAATAGGGTTGTTTACCAGCAACATTTTATGTTTTATAAAGGTTAATTTTCTTTGACGAACGATAACTGCCGTACATTAAAACAGAATCAACTACTCTTCTGCATACCTTTTTGAATTATACAGAACTCAAGGTCTGTTGATTTTGTTGAAGATCGGTTAAGGTAAAGGGGTAGTTTACCGGCAACGTTTTATGTTTTAGCAAGGGTATGTTTTATATGATGAACGATAACTACCGTAAATTCAAAAAGAATCAACTAATGTTTTGCATACTGCCCTGAATTGTAGAGTTCTCAAGACTTGTTGATTTTGATGAAGATCGGTTAAGCAAAAGGGGTAGTTTACCTGTAACGTTTTATGTTTTAACAAGGGTATTTCCTATGGCAAACGATAACAGCCGCAAATTCAAACAGAATCAAAAGATTATTTGCATACAGCCCTAAATTGTAGAGTTCTCAAGACCTGTTGTTTTTGGTGAAGTTCGGTTGAGGGGAAGGGGTAGTTTACCAGCAACGTTTTTTTAACAAGGGTATTTTTTTGGCAAACGATAACAGCCGCAAATTCAAACAGAATCACATAATGTTTTGCATACAGTCCTGACTTATAGAGTACTCAAGATCTTTTGTTTTTGGTGAAGATCGCTTAAGGGAAAGGGGTAGTTTACCAGTAACGTTTTATGTATTAACAAGCGTATTTACTATGGCAAACGATAACAGCCGCAAATTCAAACAGAATCAAAAGATTATTTGCATACAGCCCTAAATTGTAGAGTTCTCAAGACCTGTTGTTTTTGGTGAATATCGGTTGATGGAAAGGGGTAGTTTACCTGCAACGTTTTTTACTTCCATATTCCTTAAGGAATGGAAGTATGGTGATGGCAAAAAAAATCGTGTTCGAGATTATTGCAGATTCTGATTGTACTACACTCAAAACATGAAAAAAGTCGTTTTCCGAAATGTGTCTGTGTGTGTGTCTGTCTGTCTGTGTGTCTGTCTGTGTGTCTGTAGATTTTTTTCTATGGCAAACGATAACTGCCGCAAATTCAAACAGAAACAAATAATTTTTGCACACAGCCCTGATTTATAGAGTACACGCGACCTATTGTTTTTGGTGAAGATGGATTGAGGGAAAGGGGTAGTTTACCTGCAACGGTTATTTTTTATCAAGGGTAATTTTGTTTGTTTGGCAAACGATAACAGCCTCAAATTCAAACAGAATCAAATAATATTTCGCATACAGCCCTGAATTGTAGTGGTCCCAAGATTTTTTCATTTTGGTAAAGATCGGTTAAGGGAAAGGGGTAGTTTACCAGCAACGTTTTATGTTTTATAAGGGTATTTTTTTTGGCAAACAATAACACCCGCAAATTCAAATATAATCAAATAATGTTTTGCATACTGCCCTGAATTGTAGAGTTCTCAAGGTCTTTTGGTTTTGGTGAAGATCGGTTAAGGGAAAGGGGTAGTTTACCAGCAACGTTTGTTATAAAGCGTATTTTCTATGGCAAACGATAACTGCCGCAAATTCAAACAGAATCAAATAATTTTTTGCATACGTAAGTGAATTGTAGAGGACTCAAGGCCGTTAGGTTTTGGTGAAGAACGGTTAATGGGAAGGGGTAGTTTACCGGCAACATTTTACGTTTTAACAAGAGTAAAGTACTTGAAAATTCATTTAAACTTTTTCAAACAATGGTAATTGTTAAAAATAAAATAGTTTTGTTGCCAGGCAATAAAATTATAATTTTTTCATTTTAATGTAAATTATGTATATATTACAAAATATATCGTGCTTGGCAGGCAAGCATATTTCAGATTATAAGTCTTAGAATATGGAAGTCATGTATGGTTCTCCATACCGATATTTTACTTCCATATTCCTTAAGGAATGGAAGTATGGTGATGGCAAAAAAAAATCGTGTTCGAGATTATTGCAGATTCTGATTGCACTACACTCAAAACATGAAAAAAAGTCGTTTTCCGAAAAGTGTCTGCGTGTCTGTCTGTCTGTCTGTGTGTCTGTCTCTGTGTCTGTCTGTGTGTCTGTAGATTTTTTTTTATTTTGGCAAACGATAACTGCCGCAAATTCAAACAGAATCAAATAATGTTTTGCATACAGCCCTGATTTGTAGACTACTCAAGACCTGTTGTTTTTGGTGAAGATCGGTTAAGGGGAAGGGGTAGTTTACCAGCAACGTTTTTTTATCAAGCGTATTTTCTATGGCAAACGATAACAGCCGCAAATGCAAACAGAATCAAATAATTTTTTGCATACGTCCCTGAATTGTAGAGGTCTCAACTACTTTCGATTTTGGTGAAGATCGGTTAAGGGGAAGGGGTAGTTTACCTGCAACCCTTATCGTTTTAACAAGAGTAAAGTACTTGAAATTTTATTTAAACTTTTTTAAACAATGGTAATTGTTAAAAATAAAATAATTTTGTTGCCAGGCAATAAAATTATAATTTTTTCATTTTAATGTAATTTAATATTTTTCATTTAATACAGCAATAAAAAGGCAGGTAAGACACAGCCTGGCTGTTTGTCTGAAAATGATTTTAAATATAAATCTTAGAATATGGAAGTCATGTATGGTCTCCATACCGATATTTTACTTCCATGTTCCTTAAGGAAATGGAAGTATGGTGATAGCAAAAAAAATCGTGTTCGAGATTATTGCAGAATATGATTGTACTACACTCAAAACATGAAAAAAAGGCATTTTCCGAAAAGTGTCTGTGTGTGTGTCTGTGCGTCTATGTGTGTGTCTGTAGATTTTTTTTCTATGGCAATCGATAACAGCCGCAAATTCAAACAGAATCAAATAATTTTTTGCATACAGCCCTTTTTTGTAGAGTACTCGCGACGTATTGTTTTTGGTGAAGATCGGTTGAGGGAAAGGGGTAGTTTACCCCCAACGGTTTTTTTTATCAAGGGTAATTTTGTTTCTTTGGCAAACGATAACAGCCGCAAATTCAAACAGAATCAAATAATGTTTCGCATACAGCCCTGAATTGTAGAGTTCTCAAGATCTGTTGATTTCGGTAAAGATCGGTTAAGGGGAAGGGGTAGTTTACCAGCAACGTTTTATGTTTTAACAAGGGTATTGTCTATGGCAAACGATAACAGCCGCAAATTCAAACATAATCAAATAATATTTTGCATACTGCCCTGAATAGTAGACTTCTCAAGACCTTTTGTTTTTGGTGAAGATCGGTTAAGGGGAACGGGTAGTTTACCAGCAATGTTTTATGTTTTAAAAGGGTATTTTTTATGGCAAACGATAAAAGCCGCAAATTCAAACAGAATCAAATACGTTTTTGCATACAGCCCTAGTTTCTTAGTACTAAAGACCTATTGTTTTTGGTAAAGATCGTTATGGGAAAGGGGTAGTTTACCTGCCACGTTTTTTATTTTATCAAGGGTATTTTGTATGGCAAACGATAACAGCCGTAAATTCAAACAAATTCATATAACATTTTGCATACAGCCCTAAATTATAGAGTTCTCAATACCTTTTGGTGTTGGTGAAGATCGGTTAAGGGAAAGGGTTAGTTTACCAGCAACGTTTTATGTTTTAAAAGGGTATTTTCTATGGCAAATGATAAGAGCCGCAAATTCAAACAGAATCAAATACGTTTTTGCACACGCCCTGATTTGTTGAGTACTAAAGACCTATTGTTTTTGGTGAAGATCGGTTAAGGGAAAGGGGTAGTTTGCCAGACACGTTTTTTGTTTTATCAAGGGTATTTTATATGGCAAAAGATCACAGCCGCAAATTCAATCAGAATCATAATATTTTGCATAGAGCCCTGAAATGTAGAGTTCTCAAGACCGGTTGGTTTTGGTGAAGATCGGTAAGGGTTGTTTAAAAGCAACATTTTATGTTTTATCAAGGGTAATTTTTTTTATGACGAGCGATAACTGCCGTACATTAAAACAGAATCAACTACTCTTCTGCATACCTTTTTGAATTATACAGAACTCAAGGTCTGTTGATTTTGTTGAAGATCGGTTAAGGGAAAGGGGTAGTTTACTTGCAACGTTTTATGTTTTAACAAGGGTATTTTTTCTATGACGAACGATAACGGCCGTAAATTCAAAGAGAATCAACTAATGTTTTGCATACAGTCCTGAATTCTAGAGTTCTCACGACTTTTTGTTTTTGGTGAAGATCGGTTAATGGAATAGGGTAGTTTACCAGCAACGTTTTATGTTTTATCAAGGGTGTTTTCTATGGCAAACGATAACAGCCGCAAAGTCAAACAGAATCAAATAATTGTTTGTATACAGGCCTGAATTGTAGAGTACCCAAGACCTGTCGTTTTTGGTGAAGATCGATTAAGGGAAAGGGGTAGTTTACCGGCAACGGTTTTTTATCAAGGGTAATTTTTACTTCCATATTCCTTAAGGAATGGAAGTATGGTGATGGCAAAAAAAATCGTGTTCGAGATTATTGCAGATTCTGACTCTACTACACTCAAAACATGAAAAAAGTCGTTTTCCGAAAAGTGTCTGTGTGTCTGTCTGTCTGTCTGTCTGTCTGTCTGTAGATTTTTTTTTTTGGCAAACGTTAACTGCCGCAAATTCAAACAGAATCAAATAATTTTTTGCATGCAACCCTGATCTGCAGAGTACTCGCGACCTATTGTTTTTGGTGAAGATCGGTTGAGGGAAAGGGGTAGTTTACCAGCAACGGTTTTTTTTTTAGCAAGGGTAATTTTGTTTGTTTGGCAAACGATAACAGCCGTAAATTCAAACAGAATCAAATAATATTTCGCATACAGCCCTGAATTGTAGTGTTCTCAAGATCTATTGATTTTGGTGAAGATCGGTTAAGGGAAAGGGGTAGTTTACCCGTAACGTTTTATGTTTTAACAAGGGTATTTCCTATGGCAAACGATAACAGCCGCAAATTCAAACAGAATCAAAAGATTATTTGCATACAGCCCTAAATTGTAGAGTTCTCAAGACCTATTGTTTTTGGTGAAGATCGGTTAAGGGGAAGGGGTAGTTTACCTGCAACGTTTTTTTATCAAGCGTATTTTCTATGGCAAACGATAACAGCCGCAAATTCAAACAGAATCAAATAATTTTTTGCATACGTCCCTGAATTGTAGAGGTCTCATATGATGTTCGATTTTGGTGAAGATCGGTTAAGGGGAAGGGATAGTTAACCTGCAACCTTTTACGTTTTAACAAGAGTAATGTACTTGAAAATTTATTTAAACTTTTTGAAACAATGGTAATTGTTAAAAATAAAATAATTTTGTTGCCAGGCAATAAAATTATAATTTTTTCATTTTAATGTAATATAATATTTTTCATTTAATACAGCAATAAAAAGGCAGGTAAGACACAGCCTGGCTGTTTGGATGAAAATGATTTTAAATATAAATCTTAGAATATGGAAGTCATGTATGGTTCTCCATACCGATATTTACTTACATATTCCTGAAGGAATGGAAGTATGGTGATGGCAAAAAAAATCGTGTTCGAGATTAGTGCAGATTCTGATTCTACTACACTCAAAACATGAAAAAAAGTCGTTTTCCGAAAAGTGTCTGTGTGTGTGTCTGTCTGTCTGTCTGTCTGTCTGTGTGTGTGACTGTGTGTGTGTCTGTGTGTCTGTAGATTTTTTTTTATGGCAAACGATAACTGCCGCAAATTCAAACAGAATCAAATAATTTTTTGCATGCAGGCCTGATTTGCAGAGTACTCGCGACCTATTGTTTTCGGTGAAGATCGGTTGAGGGAAAGGGGTATTTTACCAGCAACGGTTTTTTTTTAGCAAGGGTAATTTTGTTTGTTTGACAAACGATAACAGCCGCAAATTCATACAGAATCAAATAATGTTTCGCATACAGCCCTGAATTGTTGTGTTCTCAAGATCTGTTGATTTTGGTGAAGATCGGTTAAGGGAAAGGGGTAGTTTACCTGTAACGTTTTATGTTTTAACAAGGGTATTTCCTATGGCAAACGATAACAGCCGCAAATTCAAACAGAATCAAAAGATTATTTGCATACAGCCCTAAATTGTTAAGTTCTCATGACCTGTTGTTTTTGGTGAAGTTCGGTTGAGGGAAAGAGGTAGTTTACCAGCAACGTTTTTTTTAACAAGGGTATTTTATATGGCAAACGATAACAGCCGCAAATTCAAACAGAATCAAATAATGTTTTGCATACTGTCCCGATTTGTAGAGTACTCAAGACCTATTGTTTTTGGTGAAGATCGGTTAAGGGAAACGGGTAGTTTACCAGTAACGTTTTATGTTTTAACAAGGGTATTTCCTATGGCAAACGATAACAGCCGCAAATTCAAACAGAATCAAAAGATTATTTGCATACAGCCCTAAATTGTAGTGTTCTCAAGACCTATTGTTTTTGGTGAAGATCAGTTGAGGGAAAGGGGTAGTTTACCAGCAACGTTTTTTTAACAAGGGTATTTTCTATGGCAAACGATAACAGCCGCAAATTCAAACAGAATCAAATAATGTTTTGCATACAGCCCTGATTTGTAGAGTACTCAAGACCTATTGTTTTTGGTGAAGATCGGTTAAGGGGAAGGGGTAGATTACCTGCAACGTTTTTTTATCAAGCGTATTTTCTATAGCAAACGATAACAGCCGCAAATTCAAACTGAATCAAATAATTTTTTGCATACGTCCCTGAATTGTAGAGGTCTCAAAGACTTTCGATTTTGGTGAAGATCGGTTAAGGGGAAGGGGTAGTTTACCAGCAACCCTTATCGTTTTAACAAGAGTAAAGTACTTGAAAATTTATTTAAACTTTTTGAAACAATGGTAATTGTTAAAAATAAAACAATTTTGTTGCCAGGCAATAAAATTATAATTTTTTCATTTTAATGTAATATAATATTTTTCATTTAATACAGCAATAAAAAGGCAGGTAAGACACAGCCTGGCTGTTTGTCTGAAAATGATTTTAAATATAAATCTTAGAATATGGAAGTCATGTATGGTCTCCATACCGATATTTTACTTCCATGTTCCTTAAGGAAATGGAAGTATGGTGATAGCAAAAAAAATCGTGTTCGAGATTATTGCAGAATATGATTGTACTACACTCAAAATATGAAAAAAAGGCATTTTCCGAAAAGTGTCTGTGTGTGTGTCTGTGCGTCTATGTGTGTGTCTGTAGATTTTTTTTCTATGGCAAACGATAACAGCCGCAAATTCAAACAGAATCAAATAATTTTTGCATACAGCCCTTTCTTGTAGAATACTCGCGACGTATTGTTTTTGGTGAAGATCGGTTGAGGGAAAGGGGTAGTTTACCACCAACGGTTTTTTTTTATCAAGGGTAATTTTGTTTGTTTGGCAAACGATAACAGCCGCAAATTCAAACAGAATCAAATAATGTTTCGCATACAGCCCTGAATTGTAGAGTTCTCAAGATCTGTTGATTTCGGTAAAGATCGGTTAAGGGGAAGGGGTAGTTTACCAGCAACGTTTTATGTTTTAACAAGGGTATTTCCTATGGCAAACGATAACAGCCGCAAATTCAAACAGAATCAAAAGATTATTTGCATACAGCCCTAAATTGTAAAGTTCTCATGACCTGTTGTTTTTGGTGAAGTTCGGTTGAGGGAAAGGGGTAGTTTACCAGCAACGTTTTTTTAACAAGTGTATTTTATATGGCAAACGATAACAGCCGCAAATTCAAACAGAATCAAATAATGTTTTGCATACATCCCCGATTTGTAGAGTACTCAAGACGTATTGTTTTTGGTGAAGATCGGTTAAGGGAAAGGGGTAGTTTACCAGTAACGTTTTATGTTTTAACAAGGGTATTTCCTATGGCAAACGATAACAGCCGCAAATTCAAACAGAATCAAAAGATTATTTGCATACAGCCCTAAATTGTAGAGTTCTCAAGACCTATTGTTTTTGGTGAAGATCGGTTGAGGGAAAGGGGTAGTTTACCAGCAACGTTTTTTTAACAAGGGTATTTTCTATGGCAAACGATAACAGCCGCAAGTTCAAACAGAATCAAATAATGTTTTGCATACAGCCCTGATTTGTAGAGTACTCAAGACCTATTGTTATTGGTAAAGATCGGTTAAGGGGAAGGGGTAGTTTACCTGCAACGTTTTTTTATCAAGCGTATTTTCTATGGCAAACGATAACAGGCTTAAATTAAAACAGAATCAAATAATGTTTTGCATACGTCCCTGAATTGTAGAGGTCTCAATGACTATCAATTTTTGTGAAGATCGGTTAAGGGAAAGGGGTAGATTACCAGCAACCTTCTACGTTTTAACAAGAGTAAAGTACTTGAAAATTTATTTAAATTTTTGAAACAATGGTAATTGTTAAAAATAAAATAATTTTGTTGCCAGGCAATAAAATTATAATTTTTTCATTTTAATGTAATATAATATTTTTCATTTAATACAGCAATAAAAAGGCAGGTAAGACACAGCCTGGCTGTTTGGCTGAAAATGATTTTAAATATAAATCTTAGAATATGGAAGTCATGTATGGTTCTCCATACCGATATTTGTCTATGGTAAACGATAACAGCCACAAATTCAAACAGAATCAAATGATTTTTTGCATACAGCCCTGTATTGTAGAGTTCTCAATACCTATTGGTGTTGGTGAAGATCATTTAAGGGAAAGGGGTAGTTTACCAGCTACGTTTTATGATTTATAAGGGTATTTTCTTTGGCAAACGATAAGAGCCGCAAATTCCAACAGAATCAAATATGTTTTTGCATACAGCACTGTTTTGTTGAGTAGTAAAGACCTATTGTTTTTGGTGAAGATCGGTTCAGGGAAAGGGGTAGTTTACCAGACACGTTTTTTGTTTTATCAAGGGTATTTTATATGGCAACTGATAACAGCCGCAAATTCAAACAGAATCATATAATATTTTGTATACAGCCCTGGAATGTGCAGTTCTCAAGACTTGTTGGTTTTGGTGAAGATCGGTTAAGGGAATAGGGTTGTTTACCAGCAACATTTTATGTTTTATAAAGGGTAATTTTTTTTTGACGAACGATAACTGCCGTACATTAAAACAGAATCAACTACTCTTCTGCATACCTTTTTGAATTATACAGAACTCAAGGTCTGTTGATTTTGTTGAAGATCGGTTAAGGGAAAGGGGTAGTTTACCGGCAACGTTTTATGTTTTAGCAAGGGTATGTTTTCTATGATGAACGATAACTACCGTAAATTCAAAAAGAATCAACTAATGTTTTGCATACTTCCCTGAATTGTAGGGTTCTCAAGACATGTTAATTTTGATGAAGATCGGTTAAGGAAAAGGGGTAGTTTACCAGTAACGTTTTATGTTTTAACAAGGGTATTCCTATGGCAAACGATAACAGCCGCAAATGCAAACAGAATCAAAAGATTATTTGCATACAGCCCTAAATTGTAGAGTTCTCAAGACCTATTGTTTTTGGTGAAGTTCGGTTGAGGGGAAGGGGTAGTTTACAAGCAACGTTTTTTTAACAAGGGTATTTTTTTTGCAAAAGATAACAGCCGCAAATTCAAACAGAATCAAATAATGTTTTGCATACAGTCCTGACTTGTAGAGTACTCAAGATCTTTTGTTTTTGGTGAAGATCGCTTAAGGGAAAGGGGTAATTTACCAGTAACGTTTTATGTTTTAACAAGTGTATTTCCTATGGCAAACGATAACAGCCGCAAATTCAAACAGAATCAAAAGATTATTTGCATACAGCCCTAAATTGTAGAGTTCTCAAGACCTGTTGTTTTTGGTGAATATCGGTTGATGGAAAGGGGTAGTTTACCTGCAACGTTTTTTACTTCCATATTCCTTAAGGAATGGAAGTATGGTGATGGCAAAAAAAATCGTGTTCGAGATTATTGCAGATTCTGATTGTACTACACTCAAAAGATGAAAAAAATTCGTTTTCCGAAAAGTGTGTGTGTGTGTGTCTGTCTGTCTGTCTGTCTGTCTGTGTGTCTGTCTGTGTGTCTGAAGATTTTTTTCTATGGCAAACGATAACTGCCGCAAATTCAAACAGAATCAAATAATTTTTTGCACACAGCCCTGATTTATAGAGTACTCGCGACCTATTGTTTTTGGTGAAGATCGATTGAGGAAAAGGGGTAGTTTACCAGAAACGGTTTTTTTTTATCAAGGGTAATTTTGTTTGTTTGGCAAACGATAACAGCCGCAAATTCAAACAGAATCAAATAATATTTCGCATTCAACCCTGAATTGTAGAGGTCCCAAGATTTTTTCATTTTGGTAAAGATCGGTTAAGGGAAAGGGGTAGTTTACCAGCAACGTTTTATGTTTTAACAAGGGTATTTTTTTTGGCATACGATAACACCCGCAAATTCAAATATAATCAAATAATGTTTTGCATACTGCCCTGAATTGTAGAGTTCTCAAGGTCTTTTGGTTTGGGTGAAGATCGGTTAAGGGAAAGGGGTAGTTTACCTGCAACGTTTGTTATAAAGCGTATTTTCTATGGCAAACGATAACTGCCGCAAATTCAAACAGAATCAAATAATTTTTTGCATACGTAAGTGAATTGTAGAGGACTCAAGGCCATTATGTTTTGGTGAAGATCGGTTAATGGGAAGGGGTAGTTTACCGGCAACATTTTACGTTTTAACAAGAGTAAAGTACTTAAAAATTCATTTAAACTTTTTCAAACAATGGTAATTGTTAAAAATAAAATAGTTTTGTTGCCAGGCAATAAAATTATAATTTTTTCATTTTAATGTAAATTATGTATATATTACAAAATATATCGTGCTTGGCAGGCAAGCATATTTCAGATTATAAGTCTTAGAATATGGAAGTCATGTATGGTTCTCCATACCGATATTTTACTTCCATATTCCTTAAGGAATGGAAGTATGGTGATGGCAAAAAAAATCGTGTTCGAGAGTATTGCAGATTCTGATTGCTCTACACTCAAAACATGAAAAAAAGTCGTTTTCCGAAAAGTGTCTGTGTGTGTGTCTGTCTGTCTGTGTGTCAGTCTGTGTGTATGTCTGTGTGTCTGTAGATTTTTTTTTTTTTGGCAAACGATAACTGCCGCAAATTCAAACAGAATCAAATAATATTTCGCATACAGCCCTGAATTGTAGAGTTCTCAAGATCTGTTGATTTTGGTGAAGATCGGTTAAGGGGAAGGGGTAGTTTACCAGCAACGTTTTTTTATCAAGCGTATTTTCTATGGCAAACGATAACAGCCGCAAATTCAAACAGAATCAAATAATTTTTTGCATACGTCCCTGAATTGCAGTGGTCTCAATGATGTTCAATTTTGGTGAAGATCGGTTAAGGGGAAGGGATAGTTTACCTGCAACCTTTTACGTTTTAACAAGAGTAAAGTACTTGAAAATTTATTTAAACTTTTTGAAACAATGGTAATTGTTAAAAATAAAATAATTTTGTTGCCAGGCAATAAAATTATAATTTTTTCATTTTAGTGTAATATAATATTTTTCATTTAATACAGCAATAAAATGGCAGGTAAGACACAGCCTGGCTGTTTGGATGAAAATGATTTTAAATATAAATCTTAGAATATGGAAGTCATGTATGGTTCTCCATACCGATATTTACTTCCATATTCCCTTAAGGAATGGAAGTATGGTGATGGCAAAAAAAATCGTGTTCGAGATTATTGCAGATTCTGATTCTACTACACTCAAAACATGAAAAAAAGTCGTTTTCCGAAAAGTGTCTGTGTGTGTGTCTGTCTGTCTGTCTGTCTGTCTGTCTGTGTGTGTGTTTGTGTGTCTCTGTGTGTCTGTAGATTTTTTTTTTATGGCAAACGATAACTGCCGCAAATTCTAACAGAATCAAATAATTCTTTGCATGCAGGCCTGATTAGCAGAGTTCTTGCGACGTATTGTTTTCGGTGAAGATCGGTTGAGGGAAAGGGGTATTTTACCAGCAACGGTTTTTTTTTAGCAAGGGTAATTTTGTTTGTTTGACAAACGATAACAGCCGCAAATTCAAACAGAATAAAAAGATTATTTGCATACAAGCCTAAATTGTAAAGTTCTCATGACCTGTTGTTTTTGGTGAAGTTCGGTTGAGGGAAAGGGGTAGTTTACCTGCAACGTTTTTTTAACAAGTGTATTTTATATGGCAAACGATAACAGCCGCAAATTCAAACAGAATCAAATAATGTTTCGCATACCGCCCTGAATTGTAGTGTTCTCAAGATCTGTTGATTTTGGTGAAGATCGATTAAGGGAAAGGGGTAGTTTACCTGTAACGTTTTATGTTTTAACAAGGGTATTTCCTATGGCAAACGATAACAGCCGCAAATTCAAACAGAATCAAAAGATTATTTGCATACAGCCCTAAATTGTAAAGTTCTCATGACCTGTTGTTTTTGGTGAAGTTCGGTTGAGGGAAAGGGGTAGTTTACCAGCAACGTTTTTTTAACAAGGGTATTTTCTATGGCAAACGATAACAGCCGCAAGTTCAAACAGAATCAAATAATGTTTTGCATACAGCCCTGATTTGTAGAGTACTAAAGACCTATTGTTATTGGTAAAGATCGGTTAAGGGGAAGGGGTAGTTTACCAGAAACGTTTTTTTATCAAGCGTATTTTCTATGGCAAACGATAACAGCCGCAAATTAAAACCGAATCAAATAATGTTTTGCATACGTCCCTGAATTGTAGAGGTCTCAATGACTGTCAATTTTTGTGAAGATCGGTTAAGGGTAAGGGGTAGATTACCAGCAACCTTCTACGTTTTAACAAGAGTAAAGTACTTGAAAATTTATTTAAATATTTGAAACAATGGTAATTGTTAAAAATAAAATAATTTTGTTGCCAGGCAATAAAATTATAATTTTTTCATTTTAATGTAATATAATATTTTTCATTTAATACAGCAATAAAAAGGTAGGTAAGATACAGCCTGGCTGTTTGGCTGAAAATGATTTTAAATATAAATCTTAGAATATGGAAGTCATGTATGGTTCTCCATACCGATATTTGTCTATGGTAAACGATAACAGCCACAAATTCAAACAGAATCAAATGATTTTTTGCATACAGCCCTGTATTGTAGAGTTCTCAATACCTATTGGTGTTGGTGAAGATCGTTTATGGGAAAGGGGTAGTTTACCAGCTACGTTTTATGATTTATAAGGGTATTTTTTTTGGCAAACGATAAGAGCCGCAAATTCCAACAGAATCAAATATGTTTTTGCATACAGCACTGTTTTGTTGAGTAGTAAAGACCTATTGTTTTTGGTGAAGATCGGTTAAGGGAAAGGGGTAGTTTACCCGACACGTTTTTTGTTTTATCAAGGGTATTTTATATGGCAACTGATAACAGCCGCAAATTCAAACAGAATCATATAATATTTTGTATACAGCACTGAAATGTGCAGTTCTCAAGACCTGTTGGTTTTGGTGAAGATCGGTTAAGGGAATAGGGTTGTTTACCAGCAACATTTTATGTTTTATAAAGGGTAATTTTTTTGACGAACGATAACTGCCGTACATTAAAACAGAATCAACTACTCTTCTGCATACCTTTTTGAATTATACAGAACTCAAGGTCTGTTGATTTTGTTGAAGATCGGTTAAGGGGAAGGGGTAGTTTACCGGCAACGTTTTATGTTTTAGCAAGGGTATGTTTTCTATGATGAACGATAACTACCGTAAATTCAAAAAGAATCAACTAATGTTTTGCATACAGCCCTGAATTGTAGGGTTCTCAAGACATGTTGATTTTTTGATGAAGATCGGTTAAGGAAAAGGAGTAGTTTACCTGTAACGTTTTATGTTTTAACAAGGGTATTTCCTATGGCAAACGATAACAGCCGCAAATTCAAACAGAATCAAAAGATTATTTGCATACAGCCCTAAACTGTAGAGTTCTCAAGACCTGTTGTTTTTGGTGAAGTTCGGTTGAGGGGAAGGGGTAGTTTACCAGCAACGTTTTTTTAACAAGGGTATTTTTTTGGCAAACGATAACAGCCGCAAATTCAAACAGAATCAAATAATGTTTTGCATACAGTCCAGACTTGTGGAGTACTCAAGATCTTTTGTTTTTGGTGAAGATCGCTTAAGGGAAAGGGGTAGTTTACCAGTAACGTTTTATGTTTTAACAAGTGTATTTCCTATGGCAAACGATAAAAGCCGCAAATTCAAACAGAATCAAAAGATTATTTGCATACAGCCCTAAATTGTAGAGTTCTCAAGACCTGTTGTTTTTGGTGAATATCGGTTGATGGAAAGGGGTAGTTTACCTGCCACGTTTTTACTTTTTACTTCCATATTCCTTAAGGAATGGAAGTATGGTGATGGCAAAAAAAATCGTGTTCAAGATTATTTCAGATTCTGATTGTACTACACTCAAAAGATGAAAAAAAGTCGTTTTCCGAAAAGTGTCTGTGTGTGTGTCTGTCTGTCTGTCTGTCTGTGTGTCTGTCTGTGTGTCTGTAGATTTTTTTCTATGGCAAACGATAACTGCCGCAAATTCAAACAGAATCAAATAATTTTTTGCACACAGCCCTGATTTATAGAGTACTCGCGACCTATTGTTTTTGGTGAAGATCGATTGAGGAAAAGGGGTAGTTTACCAGAAACGGTTTTTTTTTATCAAGGGTAATTTTGTTTGTTTGGCAAACGATAACAGCCGCAAATTCAAACAGAATCAAATAATATTTCGCATTCAACCCTGAATTGTAGAGTTCCCAAGATTTTTTCATTTTGGTAAAGATCGGTTAAGGGAAAGGGGTAGTTTACCAGCAACGTTTTATGTTTTAACAAGGGTATTTTTTTTGGCAAACGATAACACCCGCAAATTCAAATATAATCAAATAATGTTTTGCATACTGCCCTGAATTGTAGAGTTCTCAAGGTCTTTTGGTTTGGGTGAAGATCGGTTAAGGGAAAGGGGTAGTTTACATGCAACGTTTGTTATAAAGCGTATTTTCTATGGCAAACGATAACTGCCGCAAATTCAAACAGAATCAAATAATTTTTGCATACGTAAGTGAATTGTAGAGGACTCAAGGCCATTAGGTTTTGGTGAAGATCGGTTAATGGGAAGGGGTAGTTTACCGGCAACATTTTACGTTTTAACAAGAGTAAAGTACTTGAAAATTCATTTAAACTTTTTCAAACAATGGTAATTGTCAAAAATAAAATAGTTTTGTTGCCAGGCAATAAAATTATAATTTTTTCATTTTAATGTAAATTATGTATATATTACAAAATATATCGTGCTTGGCAGGCAAGCATATTTCAGATTATAAGTCTTAGAATATGGAAGTCATGTATGGTTCTCCATACCGATATTTTACTTCCATATTCCTTAAGGAATGGAAGTATGGTGATGGCAAAAAAAATCGTGTTCGAGATTATTGCAGATTCTGATTGCTCTACACTCAAAACATGAAAAAAAGTCTTTTTCCGAAAAGTGTCTGTGTGTGTGTCTGTCTGTCTGTCTGTCTGTGTGTCTGTCTGTGTGTCTATAGATTTTTTTTTTTGGCAAACGATAACTGCCGCAAAATCAAACAGAATCAAATAATATTTCGCATACAGCCCTGAGTTGTAGAGTTCTCAAGATCTGTTGATTTTGGTGAAGATCGGTTAAGGGAAAGGGGTAGTTTACCTGTAACGTTTTATGTTTTAACAAGGGTATTTCCTATGGCAAACGATAACAGCCGCAAATTCAAACAGAATCAAAAGATTATTTGCATACAGCCCTAAATTGTAAAGTTCTCATGACCTGTTGTTTTTGGTGAAGTTCGGTTGAGGGAAAGGGGTAGTTTACCAGCAACGTTTTTTTAACAAGGGTATTTTCTATGGCAAACGATAACAGCCGCAAGTTCAAACAGAATCAAATAATGTTTTGCATACAGCCCTGATTTGTAGAGTACTCAAGACCTATTGTTATTGGTAAAGATCGGTTAAGGGGAAGGGGTAGTTTACCAGCAACGTTTTTTTATCAAGCGTATTTTCTATGGCAAACGATAACAGCCGCAAATTAAAACCGAATCAAATAATGTTTTGCATACGTCCCTGAATTGTAGAGGTCTCAACGACTTTCGATTTTGGTGAAGATCGGTTAAGGGGAAGGGGTAGATTACCAGCAACCTTTTACGTTTTAACAAGAGTAAAGTACTTGAAAATTTATTTAAATATTTGAAACAATGGTAATTGTTAAAAATAAAATAATTTTGTTGCCAGGCAATAAAATTATAATTTTTTCATTTTAATGTAATATAATATTTTTCATTTAATACAGCAATAAAAAGGCAGGTAAGACACAGCCTGGCTGTTTGGCTGAAAATGATTTTAAATATAAATCTTAGAATATGGAAGTCATGTATGGTTCTCCATACCGATATTTGTCTATGGTAAACGATAACAGCCACAAATTCAAACAGAATCAAATGATTTTTTGCATACAGCCCTGTATTGTAGAGTTCTCAATACCTATTGGTGTTGGTGAAGATCGTTTATGGGAAAGGGGTAGTTTACCAGCTACGTTTTATGATTTATAAGGGTATTTTTTTTGCAAACGATAAGAGCCGCAAATTCCAACAGAATCAAATATGTTTTTGCATACAGCACTGTTTTGTTGAGTAGTAAAGACCTATTGTTTTTGGTGAAGATCGGTTAAGGGAAAGGGGTAGTTTACCGGACACGTTTTTTGTTTTATCAAGGGTATTTTATATGGCAACTGATAACAGCCGCAAATTCAAACAGAATCATATAATATTTTGTATACAGCACTGAAATGTGCAGTTCTCAAGACCTGTTGGTTTTGGTGAAGATCGGTTAAGGGAATAGGGTTGTTTACCAGCAACATTTTATGTTTTATAAAGGGTAATTTTTTTTGACGAACGATAACTGCCGTACATTAAAACAGAATCAACTACTCTTCTGCATACCTTTTTGAATTATACAGAACTCAAGGTCTGTTGATTTTGTTGAAGATCGGTTAAGGGGAAGGGGTAGTTTACCGGCAACGTTTTATGTTTTAGCAAGGGTATGTTTTCTATGATGAACGATAACTACCGTAAATTCAAAAAGAATCAACTAATGTTTTGCATACAGCCCTGAATTGTAGGGTTCTCAAGACATGTTGATTTTTTGATGAAGATCGGTTAAGGAAAAGGAGTAGTTTACCTGTAACGTTTTATGTTTTAACAAGGGTATTTCCTATGGCAAACGATAACAGCCGCAAATTCAAACAGAATCAAATAATTTTTTGCATGCAGGCCTGATTTGCAGAGTACTCGCGACCTATTGTTTTCGGTGAAGATCGGTTGAGGGAAAGGGGTATTTTACCAGCAACGGTTTTTTTTTAGCAAGGGTAATTTTGTTTGTTTGACAAACGATAACAGCCGCAAATTCAAACAGAATCAAATAATGTTTTGCATACATCCCTGATTTGTAGAGTACTCTAGACCTGTTGTTTTTGGTGAAGATCGGTTAAGGGAAACGGGTAGTTTACCAGTAACGTTTTATGTTTTAACAAGGGTATTTCCTATGGCAAACGATAACAGCCGCAAATTCAAACAGAATCAAATAATGTTTTGCATACAGCCCTGATTTGTAGAGTACTCAAGACCTGTTGTTTTTGGTGAAGATCGGTTAAGGGGAAGGGGTAGTTTACCAGCAACGTTTTTTTATCAAGCGTATTTTTTATGGCAAACGATAACAGCCGCAAATTCAAACAGAATCAAATAATGTTTTGCATACGTCCCTGAATTGTAGAGGTCTCAATGACTTTCGATTTTGGTGAAGATCGGTTAAGGGGAAGGGGTAGTTTACCAGCAACCTTTTACGTTTTAACAAGAGTAAAGTACTTGAAAATTTATTTAAACTTTTTGAAACAATGGTAATTGTTAAAAATAAAATAATTTTGTTGCCAGGCAATAAAATTATAATTTTTTCACTTTAATGTAATATAATATTTTTCATTTAATACAGCAATAAAAAGGCAGGTAAGACACAGCCTGGCTGTTTGGCTGAAAATGATTTTAAATATAAATCTTAGAATATGGAAGTCATGTATGGTTCTCCATACCGATATGGAGATATGTTTTATTATGTTGGAAAACACAACAGGTCCTACAAGATTGGTTAACTGCTTAGGTGGTATAACGGAATGACTGTCACAACTATAGGGGAATCTGTGTGGTTGATACTGGATACAAAGTATATGCAAGGATCATTAACCATCGTCAGGTATCAAACATCAACCATCAACATACCGATATTTTACTTCCATATTCCTTAAGGAATGGAAGTATGGTGATGGCAAAAAAATCGTGTTCGAGATTATTGCAGATTCTGATTGTACTACACTCAAAACATGAAAAAAAGTCGTTTTCCGAAAAGTGTCTGTGTGTGTGTCTGTCTGTCTGTGTGTCTGTCTGTGTGTCTGTCTGTAGATTTTTTTTCTATGGCAAACGATAACTGCCGCAAATTCAAACAGAATCAAATAATTTTTTGCATGCCACCCTGGTTTGCAGAGTACTCGCGACCTATTGTTTTTGGTGAAGATCGGTTGAGGGAAAGGGGTAGTTTACCAGCAACGGTTTTTTTTTTAGCAAGGGTAATTTTGTTTGTTTGGCAAACGATAACAGCCGTAAATTCAAACACAATCAAATAATATTTCGCACACAGCCCTGAATTGTAGAGTTCTCAAGATCTGTTGATTTTGGTGAAGATCGGTTAAGGGAAAGGGGTAGTTTACCCGTAACGTTTTATGTTTTAACAAGGGTATTTCCTATGGCAAACGATAACAGCCGCAAATTCAAACAGAATCAAAAGATTATTTGCATACAGCCCTAAATTGTAGAGTTCTCAAGACCTGTTGTTTTTTGGTGAATATCGGTTGATGGAAAGGGGTAGTTTACCTGCAACGTTTTTTACTTCCATATTCCTTAAGGAATGGAAGTATGGTGATGGCAAAAAAAATCGTGTTCGAGATTATTGCAGATTCTGATTGTACTACACTCAAAACATGAAAAAAAGTCGTTTTCCGAAAAGTGTCTGTGTGTGTGTCTGTCTGTCTGTCTGTCTGTGTGTCTGTCTGTGTGTCTACAGATTTTTTTCTATGGCAAACGATAACTGCCGCAAATTCAACAGAATCAAATAATTATTTGCACACAGTCCTGATTTATAGAGTACTCGCGACCTATTGTTTTTGGTGAAGATCGATTGAGGGAAAGGGGTAGTTTACCTGCAACGGTTATTTTTTATCAAGGGTAATTTTGTTTGTTTGGCAAACGATAACAGCCGCAAATTCAAACAGAATCAAATATTATTTCGCATACAGCCCTGAATTGTAGAGGTCGCAAGATTTTTTCATTTTGGTAAAGATCGGTTAAGGGAAAGGGGTAGTTTACCTGCAACGTTTTATGTTTTAACAAGGGTATTTTATTTGGCAAACGATAACACCCACAAATTCAAATATAATCAAATAATGTTTTGCATACTGCCCTGAATTGTAGAGTTCTCAAGGTCTTTTGGTTTTGGTGAAGATCGGTTAAGGGAAAGGGGTAGTTTACCTGCAACGTTTGTTATAAAGCGTATTTTCTATGGCAAACGATAACTGCCGCAAATTAAAACAGAATCAAATAATTTTTTGCATACGTAAGTGAATTGTAGAGGACTCAAGGCCATTAGGTTTTGGTGAAGATCGGTTAATGGGAAGGGGTAGTTTACCGGCAACATTTTAAGTTTTAACAAGAGTAAAGTACTTGAAAATTCATTTAAACTTTTTCAAACAATGGTAATTGTTAAATATCGGTATGGAGAACCATACATGACTTCCATATTCTAAGATTTATATTTAAAATCATTTTCAGCCAAACAGACAGGCTGTGTCTTACCTGCCTTTTTATTGCTGTATTAAATGAAAAATATTATATTACATTAAAATGAAAAAATTATAATTTTATTGCCTGGCAACAAAATTATTTTATTTTTAACAATTACCATTGTTTCAAAAAGTTTAAATAAATTTTCAAGTACTTTACTCTTGTTAAAACCTAAAAGGTTGCCGGTAAACTACCCCTTCCCCTAAACCGATCTTCACCAAAATCGAAAGTCATTGAGATCTCTACAGTTCAGGGATGTATGCAAAAAATCATTTGATTCTGTTTGAATTTGCGGCTGGTATCGTTTGCCATAGAAAATACCCTTGTTAAAAAAACGTTGCAGGTAAACTACCCCTTTCCCTCAACCGATCTTCACCAAAAACAATAGGCCTTGAGAACTCTACAATTTAGGGCTGTATGCAAATAATCTTTTGATTCTGTTTGAATTTGCGGCTGTTATCGTTTGTTTCAAAAAGTTTAAATACATTTTCAAGTACTTTACTCTTGTTAAAACGTAAAACGTTGCTGGTAAACTACCCCTTCCCCTTAACCGATCTTCACCAAAAACAATAGGTCTTGAGTACACTACAAATCAGGACAGTATGCAAAACATTATTTGATTCTGTTTGAATTTACGGCTGTTATCGTTTGCCATAGAAAATACCCTTGTTAAAAAAACGTTGCAGGTAAACTACCCCTTTCCCTCAACCGATCTTCACCAAAAACAATAGGTCTTGAGAACTCTACAATTTAGGGCTGTATGCAAATAATCTTTTGATTCTGTTTGAATTTGCGGCTGTTATCGTTTGTTTCAAAAAGTTTAAATACATTTTCAAGTACTTTACTCTTGTTAAAACGTAAAACGTTGCTGGTAAACTACCCCTTCCCCTTAACCGATCTTCACCGAAATCGAAAGTCATTGAGACCTTTACAATTCAGGGACGTATGCAAAAAATTATTTGATTCTGTTTGAATTTGCGGCTTTTATCGTTTGCCATAGAAAATACGCTTGATAAAAAATGTTGCTGGTAAACTACCCCTTCCCCTCAACCGATCTTCACCAAAACCAATAGGTCTTGAGTACACTACAAATCAGGACTGTATGCAAAACATTATTTGATTCTGTTTGAATTTGCGGCTGTTATCGTTTGCCATATAAAATACCCTTGTTAAAAAAACGTTGCAGGTAAACTACCCCTATCCCTCAACCGATCTTCACCAAAAACAATAGGTCTTGAGAACTCTACAATTTAGGGCTGTATGCAAATAATCTTTTGATTCTGTTTGAATTTGCGGCTGTTATCGTTTGTTTCAAAAAGTTTAATAAATTTTCAAGTACTTTACTCTTGTTAAAACGTAAAAGGTTGCTGGTAAACTACCCCTTCCCATTAACCGATCTTCACCAAAATCGAAAGTCATTGAGACCTCTACAATTCAGGGACGTATGGAAAAAATTATTTGATTCTGTTTGAATTTGCGGCTGATACCGTTTGCCATAAAAAATACGCTTGATAAAAAAACGTTGCTGGTAAACTACCCCTTCCCCTTAACCGATCTTCACCAAAAACAATAGGTCTTGAGTACTCTACAAATCAAGCCTGTATGCAAAACATTATTTGATTCTGTTTGAATTTGCGGCTGTTATCGTTTGCCATAGAAAATACCCTTGTTAAAAAAATGTTGCTGGTAAACTACCCCTTTCCCTCAACCGATCTTCACCAAAAACAATAGGTCTTGAGAACTCTGCAATTTAGGGCAGTATGCAAATAATCTTTTGATTCTGTTTGAATTTGCGGCTGTTATCGTTTGCCATAAGAAATACCCTTGTTAAAACATAAAACGTTACAGGTAAACTACCCCTTTCCCTTAACCAATCTTCACCAAAATCAACAGACCTTGAGAACTCTACAATTCAGGGCTGTATGCGAAACGTTATTTCATTCTGTATGAATTTGCGGCTGTTATCGTTTGCCAAACAAACAAAATTACCCTTGCTAAAAAAAAACGTTGCTGGTAAACTACCCCTTTCCCTCAACCGATCTTCACCAAAAACAATAGGTCGCGAGTACTCTCCAAATCAGGGCTGCATGCAAAAAATTATTTGATTCTATTTGAATTTGCGGCAGTTATCGTTTGCCATAGAAAAAAAATCTATAGACACACAGACACACAGACACACAGACACACAGACACACACACAGACACTTTTCGGAAAACGACTTTTTTTCATGTTTTGAGTGTAGTAGAATCAGAATCTGCAATAATCTCGAACACGATTTTTTTTGCCATCACCATACTTCCATTCCTTAAGGAAATATCGGTATGGAGAACCATACATGACTTCTATATTCTAAGATTTATATTTAAAATCATTTTCGAAATGAAATATTACCATAGAAACTACTTCTTTCTACTTACTGCTTCAGCCTTAACCACAGTACTGTGGTCACTAACGTATACCACCTCACGTTATCCCACTCGATTTTCACTGATGATGGAAGTCGATGGCATTGCCGAAATGTCTGGTTTTGTAGAAAACATTGGACTACGGCCAAATATCCCGGGAAGGAATTTTAACAAAAACTACTTCTTTGTTGCCGATAACGTTGTACACATATATATCAGTGGCGAAGTTACATGGAGGCAATTGAGGCAATGCCTACCCTAACAAATTCTGTAGAATAAAAATTATAAATACGTATGAACTACATAACGTAAAGATTATACATTGTTACTGTGACTGTCAAATTTATTAAACCGAAACGTGCTTTATTGAGCGACCGCTAGATGGTGACAGGTGAGATTCGGCATAGTTCGTTTAAAGCGAATGAGGCAACCTGAACTTGCCTCAGCGTTTTTTGTATACATCGTATGTAAGCAATGTAGTGGTGCGATAGGGAAGTGTAGGGAGGGGGGATTGTCCCGCGCTGTACACATAGAGCGTTGAGGCATGCCTCACTTCTGTGGTCCAAACAGTTAAGTTAAAGCGCCTGTGTTGTTTCTAAGTGTTTATTTTATGCGGTTATTAAAAGTGTCACTGTTATTCCGCTGAACTAACAGATGATCAAGATTGTTATTTGAATTATTTGTAACATTAAACATATATATAGAAAACTAATCAAGTTTAAAAATTTGAAGTTCAATCAGTTGTATTATTGTGTATGACTAATACAAGGATTGTTCAATAGACACACGTATAGAGCTGTAAAGCATTTTTTATTCAACGATTTTAAAAGAAGTCTCCAATAACATTAAGACATGAGTTGCACTGTTGCGCTAACCTGTAGATTCCCTGCTAGTAAAATTCTTACGGCTGTTTGTGGAACCATTCGGTTACAGCAACTCTACCTCAGCGTCCGATTTGACCCACCGTCCTTTTAGTGATTCCTTAAAAAAAATTTAAGATAAGATTTTTGCCTACCCATTCATTAACTACTAGCTTCGACAGTAAGCAAATTGATGTCCATTTTTTCGGCTTGCACGCGTTATGTTGGTGTGGGTTTCGGCACTTTCCATTTAAAAAGCGTGCAAACGTAAGAAAATAAACATGAGTGAGGTCAGAAATAACGTGAATTGTGTGTTTGTGTGTCTTACCTGCCTTTTTATTCCCGTATTAAATGAAAAATATTATATTACATTAAAATTAAAAAATTTTAATTTTATTGCCTGGCAACAAAATTATTTTATTTTTAACAATTACCATTGTTTCAAAAAGTTTAAATAAATTTGCAAGTACTTTACTCTTGTTAAAACGTAAAAGGTTGCAGGTAAACTACCCCTTCCCCTTAACCGATCTTCACCAAAAACGAAAGTCCTTGAGACCTCTACAATTCAGGAATGTATGCAAAAAATTATTTGATTCTGTTTGAATTTGCGACTGTTACCGTTTGCCATAGAAAATACGCTTGATAAAAAAACGGTGCTGGTAAACTACCCCTTCCCCTTAACAGATCTTCACCAAAAACAACAGGTCTTGAGTACTCTACAAATCAGGGCTGTATGCAGAACATTATTTGATTCTGTTTGAATTTGCGGCTGTTATCGTTTGCCATAGAAAATACCCTTGTTAAAAAAATGTTGCAAGTAAACTACCCCTTTCCCTAAACCGATCTTCACCAAAAACAATAGGTCTTGAGAACTCCACAATTTAGGGCTGTATGCAAATAATCGTTTGATTCTGTTTGAATTTGCGGCTGTTATCGTTTGCCATAGGAAATACCCTTGTTAAAACATAAAATGTTACAGGTAAACTACCCCTTTCCCTTAACCGATCTTCACCAAAAACAACAGGTCGTGAAAACTCTACAATTCAGGGCTGTATACGAAACATTATTTAAATCTGTTTGAATTTGCGGCTGTTATCGTTTGCCAAAAAAATTTCCCTTGATAAAAAAAACCGTTGCAGGTAAACTACCCCTTCACCTTAACCGATGTTTACCAAAAACAACAGCTCGCGAGCACTCTACACATCAGGCCTGTATGCCAAATATTATTTGATTCTGTTTGAATTTGCGGCAGTTATCGTTTGCCATATAAAATACGCTTGATAAAAAACGTTGTAGGTAAACTACCCCTTTCCCTTAACCGAGCTTCACTAAAAACAACAGGTCTTGAGAACTCTACAATTTACGGCTGTATGCAAATAATCTTTTGATTCTGTTTGAATTTGCGGCTGTTATCGTTTGCCATATGAAATACCCTTGTTAAAACATAAAACGTTACAAGTAAACTACCCCTTTCCCTTAACCGATCTTCACCAAAAACAAAAGGTCTTGAGAACTCTACAATTCAGGGCTGTATACGAAACATTATTTGATTCTGTTTGAATTTGCGGCTGTTATCGTTTGCCAAAAAAAAAAATTTCCCTTGATAAAAAAAAACCGTTGCTGGTAAACTACCCCTTTCCATTAACCGATCTTCACCAAAAACAATAGGTCGCGAGTCCTCTACAAATCAGGGCTGTATGCAAAAAATTATTTGATTCTATTTGAATTTGCGGCAGTTATCGTTTGCCATAGAAAAAAAATCTACAGACACACAGACACACAGACACACAGACACACAGACACACAGACACACAGACACACACACAGACACTTTTCGGAAAACGACTTTTTTTCAGGAAATATGGAAGTAATATGGAAGTAAAAATAAAATAGTTTTGTTGCCAGGCAATAAAATTATAATTTTTTCATTTTAATGTAAATTATGTATATATTACAAAATATATCGTGCTTGGCAGGCAAGCATATTTCAGATTATAAGTCTTAGAATATGGAAGTCATGTATGGTTCTCCATACCGATATTTTACTTCCATATTCCTTAAGGAATGGAAGTATGGTGATGGCAAAAAAAATCGTGTTCGAGATTATTGCAGATTCTGATTGCACTACACTCAAAACATGAAAAAAAGTCGTTTTCCGAAAAGTGTCTGCGTGTGTGTCTGTCTGTCTGTCTGTCTGTGTGTGTGTCTGTCTGTGTGTCTGTAGATTTTTTTTTTTGGCAAACGATAACTGCCGCAAATTCAAACAGAATCAAATAATTTTTTGCATACGGCCCTGATTTGTAGAGTACTCAAGACCTTTTGTTTTTGGTGAAGATCGGTTGAGGGAAAGGGGTAGTTTACCAGCAACGTTTTTTTAACAAGGGTATTTATATGGCAAACAATAACAGCCGCAAATTCAAACAGAATCAAATAATGTTTTGCATACAGCCCTGATATGTAGACTACTCAAGACCTGTTGTTTTTGGTGAAGATCGGTTAAGGGGTATGGGTAGTTTACCGGCAACGTTTTTTTATCAAGCGTATTTTCTATGGCAAACGATAACAGCCGCAAATTCAAACAGAATCAAATAATTTTTTGCATACATCCCTGAATTGTAGAGGTCTCAACGACTTTCGATTTTGGTGAAGATCGGTTAAGGGGAAGGGGTAGTTTACCAGCAACCCTTATCGTTTTAACAAGAGTAAAGTACTTGAAATTTTATTTAAACTTTTTGAAACAATGGTAATTGTTAAAAATAAAATAATTTTGTTGCCAGGCAATAAAATTATAATTTTTTCATTTTAATGTAATTTAATATTTTTCATTTAATACAGCAATAAAAAGGCAGGTAAGACACAGCCTGGCTGTTTGTCTGAAAATGATTTTAAATATAAATCTTAGAATATGGAAGTCATGTATGGTCTCCATACCGATATTTTACTTCCATGTTCCTTAAGGAAATGGAAGTATGGTGATAGCAAAAAAAATCGTGTTCGAGATTATTACAGAATATGATTGTACTACACTCAAAACATGAAAAAAAGGCATTTTCCGAAAAGTGTCTGTGTGTGTGTCTGTGCGTCTATGTGTGTGTCTGTAGATTTTTTTTCTATGGCAAACGATAACAGCCGCAATTCAAACAGAATCAAATAATTTTTTGCATACAGCCCTTTTTTGTAGAGTACTCGCGACGTATTGTTTTTGGTGAAGATCGGTTGAGGGAAAGGGGTAGTTTACCCCCAACGGTTTTTTTTTATCAAGGGTAATTTTGTTTGTTTGGCAAACGATAACAGCCGCAAATTCAAACAGAATCAAATACTGTTTCGCATACAGCCCTGAATTGTAGAGTTCTCAAGATATGTTGATTTCGGTAAAGATTGGTTAAGGGGAAGGGGTAGTTTACCAGCTACGTTTTATGTTTTAACAAGGGTATTTTCTATGGCAAACGATAACAGCCGCAAATTCAAACATAATCAAATAATATTTTGCATACTGCCCTGAATAGTAGACTTCTCAAGACCTTTTGTTTTTGGTGAAGATCTGTTAAGGGGAACGGGTAGTTTACCAGCAATGTTTTATGTTTTAAAAGGGTATTTTTTATGGCAAACGATAAAAGCCGCAAATTCAAACAGAATCAAATACGTTTTTGCATACAGCCCTAGTTTCTTAGTACTAAAGACCTATTGTTTTTGGTAAAGATCGTTATGGGAAACGGTAGTTTACCTGCCACGTTTTTTATTTTATCAAGGGTATTTTGTATGGCAAACGATAACAGCCGTAAATTCAAACAAATTCATATAACATTTTGCATACAGCCCTAAATTATAGAGTTCTCAATACCTTTTGGTGTTGGTGAAGATCGGTTAAGGGAAAGGGTTAGTTTACCGGCAACGTTTTATGTTTTAAAAGGGTATTTCCTATGGCAAATGATAAGAGCCGCAAATTCAAACAGAATCAAATACGTTTTTGCATACAGCCCTGATTTGTTGAGTACTAAAGACCTATTGTTTTTGGTGAAGATCGGTTAAGGGAAAGGGGTAGTTTGCCAGGCACGTTTTCTGTTTTATCAAGGGTATTTTATATGGCAAAAGATCACAGCCGCAAATTCAATCAGAATCATAATATTTTGCATAGAGCCCTGAAATGTAGAGTTCTCAAGACCGGTTGGTTTTGGTGAAGATCGGTAAGGGTTGTTTACCAGCAACATTTTATGTTTTATCAAGGGTAATTTTTATATGACGAGCGATAACTGCCGTACATTAAAACAGAATCAACTACTCTTCTGCATACCTTTTTGAATTATTCAGAACTCAAGGTCTGTTGATTTTGTTGAAGATCGGTTAAGGGAAAGGGGTAGTTTACTTGCAACGTTTTATGTTTTAACAAGGGTATTTTTTCTATGACGAACGATAACTGCCGTAAATTCAAAGAGAATCAACTAATGTTTTGCATACAGTCCTGAATTCTATAGTTCTCACGACTTTTTGTTTTTGGTGAAGATCGGTTAATGGAATAGGGTAGTTTACCAGCAACGTTTTATGTTTTATCAAGGGTGTTTTCTATGGCAAACGATAACAGCCGCAAAGTCAAACAGAATCAAATAATTGTTTGTATAGAGGCCTGAATTGTAGAGTACCCAAGACCTGTCGTTTTTGGTGAAGATCGGTTAAGGGAAAGGGGTAGTTTACCGGCAACGGTTTTTTATCAAGGGTAATTTTTACTTCCATATTCCTTAAGGAATGGAAGTATGGTGATGGCAAAAAAAATCGTGTTCGAGATTATTGCAGATTCTGATTGTACTACACTCAAAACATGAAAAAAAGTCGTTTTCCGAAAAGTGTCTGTGTGTGTGTCTGTCTGTCTGTCTGTCTGTGTGTCTGTCTGTGTGTCTGTAGATTTTTTTCTATGGCAAACGATAACTGCCGCAAATTCAAACAGAATCAAATAATTTTTTGCACACAGCCCTGATTTATAGAGTACTCGCGTCCTATTGTTTTTGGTGAAGATCGATTGAGGAAAAGGGGTAGTTTACCTGCAACGGTTTCTTTTTATCAAGGGTAATTTTGTTTGTTTGGCAAACGATAACAGCCGCAAATTCAAACAGAATCAAATAATATTTCGCATTCAACCCTGAATTGTAGAGGTCCCAAGATTTTTTCATTTTGGTAAAGATCGGTTAAGGGAAAGGGGTAGTTTACCTGCAACGTTTTATGTTTTAACAAGGGTATTTTTTTTGGCAAACGATAACACCCACAAATTCAAATATAATCAAATAATGTTTTGCATACTGCCCTGAATTGTAGAGTTCTCAAGGTCTTTTGGTTTTGGTGAAGATCGGTTAAGGGAAAGGGGTAGTTTACCTGCAACGTTTGTTATAAAGCGTATTTTCTATGGCAAACGATAACTGCCGCAAATTCAAACAGAATCAAATAATTTTTTGCATACATAAGTGAATTGTAGAGGACTCAAGGCCATTAGGTTTTGGTGAAGATCGGTAAAAGGGAAGGGGTAGTTTACCGGCAACATTTTACGTTTTAACAAGAGTAAAGTACTTGAAAATTCATTTAAACTTTTTCAAACAATGGTAATTGTTAAAAATAAAATAGTTTTGTTGCCAGGCAATAAAATTATAATTTTTTCATTTTAATGTAAATTATGTATATATTACAAAATATATCGTGCTTGGCAGGCAAGCATATTTCAGATTATAAGTCTTAGAATATGGAAGTCATGTATGGTTCTCCATACCCATATTTTACTTCCATATTCCTTAAGGAATGGAAGTATGGTGATGGCAAAAAAAATCGTGTTCGAGATTGTTGCAGATTCTGATTGCACTACACTCAAAACATGAAAAAAAGTCGTTTTCCGAAAAGTGTCTGTGTGTGTGTCTGTCTGTCTGTCTGTCTGTGTGTCTGTCTGTGTGTCTGTCTGTGTGTCTGTCTGTGTGTCTGTAGATTTTTTTTTTTTGGCAAACGATAACTGCCGCAAATTCAAACAGAATCAAATATTATTTCGCATACAGCCCTGAATTGTAGAGTTCTCAAGATCTGTTGATTTTGGTGAAGATCGGTTAAGGGAGAGGGGTAGTTTACCGTAACGTTTTATGTTTTAACAAGGGTATTTCTTATGGCAAACGATAACAGCCGCAAATTCAAACAGAATCAAAAGATTATTTGCATACAGCCCTAAATTGTAGAGTTCTCAAGACCTATTGTTTTTGGTGAAGATCGGTTGAGGGAAAGGGGTAGTTTACCAGCAACGTTTTTTTAACAAGGGTATTTCTTATGGCAAACGATAACAGCCGCAAATTCAAACAGAATCAAAAGATTATTTGCATACAGCCCTAAATTTTAGAGTTCTCACGACCTATTGTTTTTGGTGAAGATCGGTTGAGGGAAAGGGGTAGTTTACCAGCAACATTTTTTTAACCAGGGTATTTTTTATGGCAAACGATAACAGCCGCAAATTCAAACAGAATCAAATAATGTTTTGCATACAGCCCTGATTTGTAGACTACTCAAGACCTGTTGTTTTTGGTGAAGATCGGTTAAGGGGAAGGGGTAGTTTACCTGCAACGTTTTTTTATCAAGCGTATTTTCTATGGCAAACGATAACAGCCGCAAATTCAAACAGAATCAAATAATTTTTTGCATACGTACCTTAATTGTAGTGGTCTCAATGATTGTCGATTTTGGTGAAGATCGGTTAAGGGGAAGGGATAGTTTACCTGCAACCTTTTACGTTTTAACAAGAGTAAAGTACTTGAAAATTTATTTAAACTTTTTGAAACAATGGTAATTGTTAAAAATAAAATAATTTTGTTGCCAGGCAATAAAATTATAACTTTTTCATTTTAATGTAATATAATATTTTTCATTTAATACAGCAATAAAAAGGCAGGTAAGACACAGCCTGGCTGTTTGGATGAAAATGATTTTAAATATAAATCTTAGAATATGGAAGTCATGTATGGTTCTCCATACCGATATTTACTTCCATATTCCTTAAGAAATGGAAGTATGGTGATGGCAAAAAAAATCGTGTTCGAGATTATTGCAGATTCTGATTCTACTACACTCAAAACATGAAAAACAGTCGTTTTCCGAAAAGTGTCTGTGTGTCTGTCTGTCTGTCTGTCTGTCTGTCTGTCTGTCTGTCTGTCTGTCTGTCTGTCTGTGTGTGTGTCTGTGTGTGTGTCTGGGTGTCTGTAGATTTTTTTTTTATGGCAAACGATAACTGCCGCAAATTCAAACAGAATCAAATAATTTTTTGCATGCAGGCCTGATTTGCAGAGTACTTGCGACGTATTGTTTTCGGTGAAGATCGGTTAAGGGAAAGGGGTATTTTACCGGCAACGGTTTTTTTTTAGCAAGGGTAATTTTGTTTGTTTGACAAACGATAACAGCCGCAAATTCAAACAGAATCAAATAATGTTTCGCATACAGCCCTGAATTGTAGGGTTCTCTAGATCTGTTGATTTTGGTGAAGATCGGTTAAGGGAAAGGGGAAGTTTACCTGTAACGTTTTATGTTTTAACAAGGGTATTTCCTATGGCAAACGATAACAGCCGCAAATTCAAACAGAATCAAAAGATTATTTGCATACAGCCCTAAATTGTAAAGTTCTCATGACCTGTCGTTGTTGGTGAATTTCGGTTGAGGGAAAGGGGTAGTTTACCAGCAACGTTTTTTTAACAAGGGTATTTTATATGGCAAACGATAACAGCCGCAAATTCAAACAGAATCAAATAATGTTTCGCATACAGCCCTGAATTGTAGTGTTCTCAAGATCTGTTGATTTTGGTGAAGATCGGTTTAGGGAAAGGGGTAGTTTACCTGTAACGTTTTATGTTTTAACAAGGGTATTTCCTATGGCAAACGATAACAGCCGCAAATTCAAACAGAATCAAAAGATTATTTGCATACAGCCCTAAATTGTAAAGTTCTCATGACCTGTTGTTTTTGGTGAAGTTCGGTTGAGGGAAAGGGGTAGTTTACCAGCAACGTTTTTTTAACAAGGGTATTTTATATGGCAAACGATAACAGCCGCAAATTCAAACAGAATCAAATAATGTTTTGCATACAGCCCCGATTTGTAGAGTACTCAAGACCTATTGTTTTTGGTGAAGATCGGTTAAGAGAAAGGGGTAGTTTACCAGCAACGTTTTATGTTTTACCAAGGGTATTTCCTATGGCAAACGATAACAGCCGCAAATTCAAACAGAATCAAAAGATTATTTGCATACAGCCCTAAATTGTAGAGTTCTCAAGACCTATTGTTTTTGGTGAAGATCGGTTGAGGGAAAGGGTAGTTTATCAGCAACGTTTTTTTAACAAGGGTATTTTCTATGGCAAACGATAACAGCCGCAAGTTCAAACAGAATCAAATAATGTTTTGCATACAGCCCTGATTTGTAGAGTACTCAAGACCTATTGTTTTTGGTGAAGATCGGTTAAGGGGAAGGGGTAGTTTACCTGCAACGTTTTTTTATCAAGCGTATTTTCTATGGCAAACGATAACAGCCGCAAATTAAAACAGAATCAAATAATGTTTTGCATACGTCCCTGAATTGTAGAGGTCTCAATGACTTTCGATTTTAGTGAAGATCGGTTAAGGGGAAGGGGTAGATTACCAGCAACCTTTTACGTTTTAACAAGAGTAAAGTACTTGAAAATTTATTTAAATTTTTGAAACAATGGTAATTGTTAAAAATAAAATAATTTTGTTGCCAGGCAATAAAATTATAATTTTTTCATTTTAATGTAATATAATATTTTTCATTTAATACAGCAATAAAAAGGCAGGTAAGACACAGCCTGGCTGTTTGGCTGAAAATGATTTTAAATATAAATCTTAGAATATGGAAGTCATGTATAGTTCTCCATACCGATATTTTTCTATGGTAAACGATAACAGCCACAAATTCAAACAGAATCAAATGATTTTTTGCATACAGCCCTGTATTGTAGAGTTCTCAATACCTATTGGTGTTGGTGAAGATCGTTTAAGGGAAAGGGGTAGTTTACCAGCTACGTTTTATGATTTATAAAGGTATTTTTTTTGGCAAACGATAAGAGCCGCAAATTCCAACAGAATCAAATATGTTTTTGCATACAGCACTGTTTTGTTGAGTACTAAAGACCTATTGTTTTTGGTGAAGATCGGTTGAGGGAAAGGGGTAGTTTACCGGACACGTTTTTTGTTTTATCAAGGGTATTTTATATGGCAAATGATAACAGCCGCAAATTCAAACAGAATCATATAATATTTTGTATACGGCCCTGAAATGTGCAGTTTTCAAGACCTGCTGGTTTTGGTGAAGATCGGTTAAGGGAATAGGGTTGTTTACCAGCAACATTTTATGTTT
This sequence comes from Magicicada septendecula, assembly GCA_034769895.1. Classification (NCBI taxonomy): domain Eukaryota; kingdom Metazoa; phylum Arthropoda; class Insecta; order Hemiptera; family Cicadidae; genus Magicicada; species Magicicada septendecula. The sequence goes on from CM068368.1 coordinate 399,701,751, forward strand.
TATAAAGGGTAATTTTTTTTTGACGAACGATAACTGCCGTACATTAAAACAGAATCAACTACTCTTCTGCATACCTTTTTGAATTATACAGAACTCAAGGTCTGTTGATTTTGTTGAAGATCGGTTAAGGTAAAGGGGTAGTTTACCGGCAACGTTTTATGTTTTAGCAAGGGTATGTTTTCTATGATGAACGATAACTACCGTATATTCAAAAAGAATCAACTAATATTTTGCATACTGCCCTGAATTGTAGGGTTCTCAAGACATGTTGATTTTGATGAAGATCGGTTAAGAAAAAGGGGTAGTTTACCTGTAACGTTTTATGTTTTAACAAGGGTATTTCCTATGGCAAACGACAACAGCCGCAAATTCAAACAGAATCAAAAGATTATTTGCATACAGCCCTAAATTGTAGAGTTCTCAAGACCTGTTGTTTTTGGTGAAGTTCGGTTGAGGGGAAGGGGTAGTTTACCAGCAACGTTTTTTTAACAAGGGTATTTTTTTGGCAAACGATAACAGCCGCAAATTCAAACAGAATCAAATAATGTTTTGCATACAGTCCTAACTTGTAGAGTACTCAAGATCTTTTGTTTTTGGTGAAGATCGCTTAAGGGAAAGGGGTAGTTTACCAGTAACGTTTTATGTTTTAACAAGGGTATTTATTATGGCAAACGATAACAGCCGCAAATTCAAACAGAATCAAAAGATTATTTGCATACAGCCCTAAATTGTAGAGTTCTCAAAACCTGTTGTTTTTGGTGAATATCGGTTGATGGAAAGGGGTAGTTTACCTGCAACGTTTTTTACTTCCATATTCCTTAAGAAATGGAAGTATGGTGATGGCAAAAAAAATCGTGTTCGAGATTATTGCAGATTCAGATTGTACTACACTCAAAACATGAAAAAAAAGTCGTTTTCCGAAAAGTGTCTGTCTGTCTGTCTGTCTGTCTGTCTGTGTGTCTGTCTGTGTGTCTATAGATTTTTTTCTATGGCAAACGATAACTGCCGCAAATTCAAACAGAATCAAATAATTTTTTGCACACAGCCCTGATTCATAGAGTACTCGCGACCTATTGTTTTTGGTGAAGATCGATTGAGGGAAAGGGGTAGTTTACCAGCAACGGTTATTTTTTATCAAGGGTAATTTTGTTTGTTTGGCAAACGATAACAGCCGCAAATTCAAACAGAATCAAATAATTTTTTGCATACGTAAGTGAATTGTAGAGGACTCAAGGCCATTAGGTTTTGGTGAAGATCGGTTAATGGGAAGGGGTAGTTTACCGGCAACATTTTAGGTTTTAACAAGAGTAAAGTACTTGAAATTTCATTTAAACTTTTTCAAACAATGGTAATTGTTAAAAATAAAATAATTTTGTTGCCAGGCAATAAAATTATAATTTTTTCATTTTAATGTAAATTATGTATATATTACAAAATATATCGTGCTTGGCAGGCAAGCATATTTCAGATTATAAGTCTTAGAATATGGAAGTCATGTATGGTTCTCCATACCGATATTTTACTTCCATATTCCTTAAGGAATGGAAGTATGGTGATGGCAAAAAAAATCGTGTTCGAGATTATTGCAGATTCTGATTGCACTACACTCAAAACATGAAAAAAGTCGTTTTCCGAAAAGTGTCTGCGTGTGTGTCTGGCTGTCTGTCTGTCTGTGTGTCTATCTGTGTGTCTGTAGATTTTTTTTTTTTGGCAAACGATAACTGCCGCACATTCAAACAGAATCAAATAATTTTTTGCATACAGCCCTGATTTGTAGAGTACTCAAGACCTTTTGTTTTTGGTGAAGATCGGTTAAGGGAAAGGGGAAGTTTACCAGTAACGTTTTATGTTTTAACAAGGGTATTTCTTATGGCAAACGATAACAGCCGCAAATTCAAACAGAATCAAAAGATTATTTGCATACAGCCCTAAATTGTAGAGTTCTCAAGACCTATTGTTTTTGGTGAAGATTGGTTGAGGGAAAGGGGTAGTTTACCAGCAAGGTTTTTTTAACAACGGTATTTTTTATGGCAAACGATAACAGCCGCAAATTCAAACAGAATCAAATAATGTTTTGCATACAGCCCTGATTTGTAGACTACTCAAGACCTGTTGTTTTTGGTGAAGATCGGTTAAGGGGAAGGGGTAGTTTACCGGCAACGTTTTTTTATCAAGCGTATTTTCTATGGCAAACGATAACAGCCGCAAATTCAAACAGAATCAAATAATTTTTTGCATACGTCCCTGAATTGTAGAGGTCGCAACGACTTTCGATTTTGGTGAAGATCGGTTAAGTGGAAGGGGTAGTTTACCTGCAACCCTTATCGTTTTAACAAGAGTAAAGTACTTGAAAATTTATTTAAACTTTTTGAAACAATGGTAATTGTTAAAAATAAAATAATTTTGTTGCCAGGCAATAAAATTAAAATTTTTTCATTTTAATGTAATATAATATTTTTCATTTAATACAGCAATAAAAAGGCAGGTAAGACACAGCCTGGCTGTTTGTCTGAAAATGATTTTAAATATAAATCTTAGAATATGGAAGTCAGTATGGTCTCCATACCGATATTTTACTTCCATGTTCCTTAAGGAAATGGAAGTATGGTGATAGCAAAAAAAATCGTTGTGCGAGATTATTGCAGAATATGATTGTACTACACTCAAAACATGAAAAAAAGGCATTTTCCGAAAAGTGTCTGTGTGTGTGTCTGTGCGTCTATGTGTGTGTCTGTAGATTTTTTTTCTATGGCAAACGATAACAGCCGCAAATTCAAACAGAATCAAATAATTTTTTGCATACAGCCCTTTTTTGTAGAGTACTCGCGACGTATTGTTTTTGGTGAAGATCGGTTGAGAGAAAGGGGTAGTTTACCCCCAACGGTTTTTTTTATCAAGGGTAAGTTTGTTTGTTTGGCAAACGATAACAGCCGCAAATTCAAACAGAATCAAATAATGTTTCGCATACAGCCCTGAATTGTAGAGTTCTCAAGATCTGTTGATTTCGGTAAAGATCGGTTAAGGGGAAGGGGTAGTTTACCAGCAACGTTTTATGTTTTAACAAGGGTATTTTCTATGGCAAACGATAACAGCCGCAAATTCAAACATAATCAAATAATATTTTGCATACTGCCCTGAATAGTAGACTTCTCAGGACCTTTTGTTTTCGGTGAAGATCGGTTAAGGGGAAGGGGTAGTTTACCAGCAATGTTTTATGTTTTAAAAGGGTATTTTTATGGCAAACGATAAAAGCCGCAAATTCAAACAGAATCAAATACGTTTTTGCATACAGCCCTGATTTGTTGAGTACTAAAGACCTATTGTTTTTGGTGAAGATCGGTTAAGGGAAAGGGGTAGTTTGACAGACACGTTTTTTGTTTTATCAAGGGTATTTTATATGGCAAAAGATCACAGCCGCAAATTCAATCAGAATCATAATATTTTGCATAGAGCCCTGAAATGTGGAGTTCTCAAGACCTGTTGGTTTTGGTGAAGATCGGTAAGGGTTGTTTACCAGCAACATTTTATGTTTTATCAAGGGTAATTTTTTATATGACGAACGATAACTGCCGTACATTAAAACAGAATCAACTACTCTTCTGCATACCTTTTTGAATTATACAGAACTCAAGGTCTGTTGATTTTGTTGAAGATCGGTTAAGGGAAAGGGGTAGTTTACTTGCTATGTTTTATGTTTTAACAAGGGTATTTTTTCTATGACGAACGATAACTGCCGTAAATTCAAAGAGAATCAACTAATGTTTTGCATACAGTCCTGAATTTTAGAGTTCTCACGACTTTTTGTTTTTGGTGAAGATCGGTTAATGGAATAGGGTAGTTTACCAGCAACGTTTTATGTTTTATCAAGGGTGTTTTATATGGCAAACGATAACAGCAGCAAAGTCAAACAGAATCAAATAATTGTTTGTATACAGGCCTGAATTGTAGAGTACCCAAGATCTGTCGTTTTTGGTGAAGATCGGTTAAGGGAAAGGGGTAGTTTACCTGCAACGGTTTTTTTTTAGCAAGGGTAATTTTGTTTGTTTGGCAAACGATAACAACCGCAAATTCAAACAGAATCAAATAATGTTTCGCATACGGCCCTGAATTGTAGAGTTCTCAAGATCTGTTGATTTTGATGAAGATCGGTTAAGGGAAAGGGGTAGTTTACCAGTAACGTTTTATGTTTTAACATGGGTATTTTCTATGGCAAACGATAACAGCCGCAAATTCAAACAGAATCAAAAGATTATTTGCATACAGCCCTAAATTGTAGAGTTCTCAAGACCTATTGTTTTTGGTGAAGTTCGGTTGAGGGGAAGGGTTAGTTTACCGGCAAGCTTTTTAACAATGGTATTTTCTATGGCAAACGATAACAGCCGCAAATTCAAACAGAATCAAAAGATTATTTGCATACAGCCCTAAATTGCAGAGTTCTCAAGACCTGTTGTTTTTGGTGAAGTTCGGTTGAGGGAAAGGGGTAGTTTACCTGTAACGTTTTATGTTCTAACAATGGTATTTTCTATGGCAAACGATAACAGCCGCAAATTCAAACAGAATCAAATAATGTTTTGCATACAGCCCTGATTTGTAGAGTACTCAAGACCTATTGTTTTTGGTGAAGATCGGTTAAGGGAAAGGGGTAGTTTACCTGTAACGTTTTATGTTTTTAACAAGGGTATTTCCTATGGCAAACGATAACAGTCGCAAATTCAAACAGAATCAAATAATGTTTTGCATACTGCCCTGATTTGTAGAGTACTCAAGACCTATTGTTTTTGGTGAAGATCGGTTAAGGGGAAGGGGTAGTTTACCAGCAACGTTTTTTTATCAAGCGTATTTTCTATGGCAAACGATAACAGCCGCAAATTCAAACAGAATCAAATAATGTTTTGCATACGTCCCTGAATTGTAGAGGTCTCAATGACTTTCGATTTTGGTGAAGATCGCTTAAGGGGAAGGGGTAGTTTACCTGCAACCTTTTACGTTTTAACAAGAGTAAAGTACTTGAAAATTTATTTAAACTTTTTGAAACAATGGTAATTGTTAAAAATAAAATAATTTTGTTGCCAGGCAATAAAATTATAATTTTTTCACTTTAATGTAATATAATATTTTTCATTTAATACAGCAATAAAAAGGCAGGTAAGACACAGCCTGGCTGTTTGGCTGAAAATGACTTTAAATATAAATCTTAGAATATGGAAGTCATGTATGGTTCTCCATACCGATATGGAAATATGTTTTATTATGTTGGAAAACACAACAGGTCCCACAAGATTGGTTAACTGCTTAGGTGGTATAACGGAATGACTGTCACAACTATAGGGGAATCTGTGTGGTTGATACTGGATACAAAGTATATGCAAGGATCATTAACAATCGTCAGGTATCAAACATCAACCATCAACATACCGATATTTTACTTCCATGTTCCTTAAGGAATGGAAGTATGGTGATGGCAAAAAAAATCGTGTTCGAGATTATTGCAGATTCTGATTGTACTACACTCAAAACATGAAAAAAAGTCGTTTTCCGAAAAGTGTCTGTGTGTGTGTCTGTCTGTCTGTCTGTCTGTGTGTCTGTCTGTAGATTTTTTTCTATGGCAAACGATAACTGCCGCAAATTCAAACAGAATCAAATAATTTTTTGCATGCAACCCTGGTTTGCAGAGTACTCGCGACCTATTGTTTTTGGTGAAGATCGGTTGAGGGAAAGGGGTAGTTTACCGGCAACGGTTTTTTTTTAGCAAGGGTAATTTTGTTTGTTTGGCAAACGATAACAGCCGTAAATTCAAACAGAATCAAACAATATTTCGCATACAGCCCTGTATTGTAGAGTTCTCAAGACCTATTGTTTTTGGTGAAGATCGGTTGAAGGAAAGGGGTAGTTTACCAGCAACGTTTTTTTAACAAGGGTATTTTCTATGGCAAACGATAACAGCCGCAAATTCAATCATAATCAAATAATATTTTGCATACTGCCCTGAATAGTAGACTTCTCAAGAACTTTTGTTTTTGGTGAAGATCGGTTAAGGGGAATGGGTAGTTTACCAGCAATGTTTTATGTTTTAAAAGGGTATTTTTTATGGCAAACGATAAAAGCCGCAAATTCAAACAGAATCAAATACGTTTTTGCATACAGCCCTAGTTTCTTAGTACTAAAGACCTATTGTTTTTGGTAAAGATCGTTATGGGAAAGGGGTAGTTTACCTGCCACGTTTTTTATTTTATCAAGGGTATTTTGTATGGCAAACGATAACAGCCGTAAATTCAAACAAATTCATATAACATTTTGCATACAGCGCTAAACTATAGAGTTCTCAATAGCTTTTGGTGTTGGTGAAGATCGGTTAAGGGAAAGGGTTAGTTTACCTGCAACGTTTTATGTTTTAAAAGGGTATTTTCTATGGCAAATGATAAGAGCCGCAAATTCAAACAGAATCAAATACGTTTTTGCATACAGCCCTGATTTGTTGAGTACTAAAGACCTATTGCTTTTGGTGAAGATCGGTTAAGGGAAAGGGGTAGTTTGCCAGACACGTTTTTTGTTTTATCTGGGGTATTTTATATGGCAAAAGATCACAGCCGCAAATTCAATCAGAATCATAATATTTTGCATAGAGCCCTGAAATGTAGAGTTCTCAAGACGTGTTGGTTTTGGTGAAGATCGGTAAGGGTTGTTTACCAGCAACATTTTTAGTTTTATCAAGGGTAATTTTTTTTTGACGAGCGATAACTGCCGTACATTAAAACAGAATCAACTACTCTTCTGCATACCTTTTTGAATTATACAGAACTCAAGGTCTGTTGATTTTGTTGAAGATCGGTTAAGGGAAAGGGGTAGTTTACTAGCAACGTTTTATGTTTTAGCAAGGCTATTTTTTCTATGACGAACGATAACTGCCGTAAATTCAAAGAGAATCAACTAATGTTTTGCATACAGTCCTGAATTCTAGAGTTCTCACGACTTTTTGTTTTTGGTGAAGATCGGTTAATGGAATAGGGTAGTTTACCAGCAACGTTTTATGTTTTATCAAGGGTGTTTTCTATGGCAAACGATAACAGCAGCAAAGTCAAACAGAATCAAATAATTGTTTGTATACAGGCCTGAATTGTAGAGTACCCAAGACCTGTCGTTTTTGGTGAAGATCGGTTAAGGGAAAGGGGTAGTTTACCGGCAACGGTTTTTTATCAAGGCTAATTTTTACTTCCATATTCCTTAAGGAATGGAAGTATGGTGATGGCAAAAAAAATCGTGTTCGAGATTATTGCAGATTCTGATTCTACTACACTCAAAACATGAAAAAAAGTCGTTTTCCGAAAAGTCTCTGTGTGTGTGTCTGTAGATTTTTTTCTATGGCAAACGATAACAGCCGCAAATTCAAACAGAATCAAAAGATTATTTGCATACAGCCCTACATTGTAGAGTTCTCAAGACCTGTTGTTTTTGGTGAAGTTCGGTTGAGGGGAAGGGGTAGTTTACCTGCAAGCTTTTTAACAATGGTATTTTATATGGCAAACGATAACAGCCGCAAATTCAAACAGAATCAAAAGATTATTTGCATACAGCCCTAAATTGTAGAGTTCTCAAGACCTATTGTTTTTGGTGAAGATCGGTTGAGGGAAAGGGGTAGTTTACCGGCAACGTTTTTTTAACAATGGTATTTTCTATGGCAAACGATAACAGCCGCAAATTCAAACAGAATCAAAAGATTATTTGCATACAGCCCTAAATTGTAGAGTTCTCAAGACCTATTGTTTTTGGTGAAGATCGGTTGAGGGTAAGGGGTAGTTTATCAGCAACGTTTTTTTAACAAGGGTATTTTCTATGGCAAACGATAACAGCCGCAAGTTCAAACAGAATCAAATAATGTTTTGTATACAGCCCTGATTTGTAGACTATTCAAGACCTGTTGTTTTTGGTGAAGATCGGTTAAGGGGAAGGGGTAGTTTACCTGCAACGTTTTTTTATCAAGCGTATTTTTTTTGGCAAACGATAACAGCCACAAATTCAAACAGAATCAAATAATTTTTTGCATACATACCTTAATTGTAGCGGTCTCAATGATTTTCGATTTTGGTAAAGATCGGTTAAGGGGAAGGGATAGTTTACCTGCAACCTTTTACGTTTTAACAAGAGTAAAGTACTTGAAAATTTATTTAAACTTTTTGAAACAATGGTAATTGTTAAAAATAAAATAATTTTGTTGCCAGGCAATAAAATTATAATTTTTTCATATTAATGTAATATAATATTTTTCATTTAATACAGCAATAAAAAGGCAGGTAAGACACAGCCTGGCTGTTTGGATGAAAATGATTTTAAATATAAATCTTAGAATATGGAAGTCATGTATGGTTCTCCATACCGATATTTACTTCCATATTCCTTAAGAAATGGAAGTATGGTGATGGCAAAAAAAATCGTGTTCGAGATTATTGCGGATTCTGATTCTACTACACTCAAAACATGAAAAAAAGTCGTTTTCCGAAAAGTGTCTGTGTGTGTGTCTGTCTGTCTGTCTGTCTGTCTGTCTGTCTGTCTGTGTGTGTGTCTGTGTCTGTAGATTTTTTTTTTATGGCAAACGATAACTGCCGCAAATTCAAACAGAATCAAATAATTTTTTGCATGCAGGCCTGATTTGCAGAGTACTTGCGACGTATTGTTTTCGGTGAAGATCGGTTGAGGGAAAGGGGTTTTTTTACCGGCAACGGTTTTTTTTTAGCAAGGGTAATTTTGTTTGTTTGACAAACGATAACAGCCGCAAATTCAAACAGAATCAAATAATGTTTCGCATACAGCCCTGAACTGTAGTGTTCTCAAGATCTGTTGATTTTGGTGAAGATCGGTTAAGGGAAAGGGGTAGTTTACCTGTAACGTTTTATGTTTTAACAAAGGTATTTCCTATGGCAAACGATAACAGCCGCTAATTCAAACAGAATCAAAAGATTATTTGCATACAGCCCTAAATTGTAAAGTTCTCATGACCTGTTGTTTTTGGTGAAGTTTGGTTGAGGGAAAGGGGTAGTTTACCAGCAACGTTTTTTTAACAAGGGTATTTTATATGGCAAACGATAACAGCCGCAAATTCAAACAGAATCAAATAATGTTTTGCATACAGCCCCGATTTGTAGAGTACTCAAGACCTATTGTTTTTGGTGAAGATCGGTTAAGAGAAAGGGGTAGTTTACCAGCAACGTTTTATGTTTTACCAAGGGTATTTCCTATGGCAAACGATAACAGCCGCAAATTCAAACAGAATCAAAAGATTATTTGCATACAGCCCTAAATTGTAGAGTTCTCAAGACCTATTGTTTTTGGTGAAGATCGGTTGAGGGTAAGGGGTAGTTTATCAGCAACGTTTTTTTAACAAGGGTATTTTCTATGGCAAACGATAACAGCCGCAAGTTCAAACAGAATCAAATAATGTATTGCATACAGCCCTGATTTGTAGAGTACTCAAGACCTATTGTTTTTGGTGAAGATCGGTTAAGGGGAAGGGGTAGTTTACCTGCAACGTTTTTTTATCAAGCGTATTTTCTATGGCAAACGATAACAGCCGCAAATTAAAACAGAATCAAATAATGTTTTGCATACGTCCCTGAATTGTAGAGGTCTCAATGACTTTCGATTGTAGTGAAGATCGGTTAAGGGGAAGGGGTAGATTACCAGCAACCTTTTACGTTTTAACAAGTGTAAAGTACTTGAAAATTTATTTAAATTTTTGAAACAATGGTAATTGTTAAAAATAAAATAATTTTGTTGCCAGGCAATAAAATTATAATTTTTTCATTTTAATGTAATATAATATTTTTCATTTAATACAGCAATAAAAAGGCAGGTAAGACACAGCCTGGCTGTTTGGCTGAAAATGATTTTAAATATAAATCTTAGAATATGGAAGTCATGTATGGTTCTCCATACCGATATTTTTCTATGGTAAACGATAACAGCCACAAATTCAAACAGAATCAAATGATTTTTTGCATACAGCCCTGTATTGTAGAGTTCTCAATACCTATTGGTGTTGGTGAAGATCGTTTAAGGGAAAGGGGTAGTTTACCAGCTACGTTTTATGATTTATAAGGGTATTTTTTTTGGCAAACGATAAGAGCCGCAAATTCCAACAGAATCAAATATGTTTTTGCATACAGCACTGTTTTGTTGAGTACTAAAGACCTATTGTTTTTGGTGAAGATCGGTTAAGGGAAAGGGGTAGTTTACCGGACACGTTTTTTGTTTTATCAAGGGTATTTTATATGGCAAATGATAACAGCCGCAAATTCAAACAGAATCATATAATATTTTGTATACAGCCCTGAAATGTGCAGTTCTCAAGACCTGCTGGTTTTGGTGAAGATCGGTTAAGGGAATAGGGTTGTTTACCAGCAACATTTTATGTTTTATAAAGGGTAATTTTTTTTTGACGAACGATAACTGCCGTACATTAAAACAGAATCAACTACTCTTCTGCATACCTTTTTGAATTATACAGAACTCAAGGTCTGTTGATTTTGTTGAAGATCGGTTAAGGTAAAGGGGTAGTTTACCGGCAACGTTTTATGTTTTAGCAAGGGTATGTTTTTTATGATGAACGATAACTACCGTAAATTCAAAAAGAATCAACTAATGTTTTGCATACAGCCCTGAATTGTAGGGTTCTCAAGACATGTTGATTTTGATGAAGATCGGTTAAGAAAAAGGGGTAGTTTACCTGTAACGTTTTATGTTTTAACAAGGGTATTTCCTATGGCAAACGACAACAGCCGCGAATTCAAACAGAATCAAAAGATTATTTGCATACAGCCCTAAATTGTAGAGTTCTCAAGACCTGTTGTTTTTGGTGAAGTTCGGTTGAGGGGAAGGGGTAGTTTACCAGCAACGCTTTTTTAACAAGGGTATTTTTTTGGCAAACGATAACAGCCGCAAATTCAAACAGAATCAAATAATGTTTTGCATACAGTCCTGACTTGTAGAGTACTCAAGATCTTTTGTTTTTGGTGAAGATCGCTTAAGGGAAAGGGGTAGTTTACCAGTAACGTTTTATGTTTTAACAAGGGTATTTATTATGGCAAACGATAACAGCCGCAAATTCAAACAGAATCAAAAGATTATTTGCATACAGCCCTAAATTGTACAGTTCTCAAGACCTGTTGTTTTTGGTGAATATCGGTTGATGGAAAGGGGTAGTTTACCTGCAACGTTTTTTACTTCCATATTCCTTAAGGAATGGAAGTATGGTGATGGCAAAAAAAATCGTGTTCGAGGTTATTGCAGATTCTGATTGTACTACACTCAAAAAATGAAAAAAAAGTCGTTTTCCGAAAAGTGTCTGTGTGTGTGTCTGTCTGTCTGTGTGTCTGTCTGTGTGTCTATAGATTTTTTTCTATGGCAAACGATAACTGCCGCAAATTCAAACAGAATCAAATAATTTTTTGCACACAGCCCTGATTCATAGAGTACTCGCGACCTATTGTTTTTGGTGATAATCGATTGAGGGAAAGGGGTAGTTTACCAGCAACAGTTATTTTTTATCAAGGGTAATTTTGTTTGTTTGGCAAACGATAACAGCCGCAAATTCAAACAGAATCAAATAATATTTCGCATACAGCCCTGAATTGTAGAGCTCCCAAGATTTTTTCATTTTAGTAAAGATCGGTTAAGGGAAAGGGGTAGTTTACCTGCAACATTTTATGTTTTAACAAGGGTATTTTTTTTGGCAAACTATAACACCCGCAAATTCAAATATAATCAAATAATGTTTTGCATACTGCCCTGAATTGTAGAGTTCTCAACGTCTTTTGGTTTTGGTGAAGATCGGTTAAGGGAAAGGGGTAGTTTACCGGCAACGTTTGTTATAAAGCGTATTTTCTATGGCAAACGATAACTGCCGCAAATTCAAACAGAATCAAATAATTTTTTGCATACGTCACTGAATTGTAGAGGTCTCAACGACTTTCGATTTTGGTGAAGATCGGTTAAGGGGAAGGGGTAGTTTACCTGCAACCCTTATCGTTTTAACAAGAGTAAAGTACTTGAAAATTTATTTAAACTTTTTGAAACAATGGTAATTGTTAAAAATAAAATAATTTTGTTGCCAGGCAATAAAATTATAATTTTTTCATTTTAATGTAATATAATATTTTTCATTTAATACAGCAATAAAAAGGCAGGTAAGACACAGCCTGGCTGTTTGGCTGAAAATGATTTTAAATATAAATCTTAGAATATGGAAGTCATGTATGGTTCTCCATACCGATATTTTTCTATGGTAAACGATAACAGCCACAAATTCAAACAGAATCAAATGATTTTTTGCATACAGCCCTGTATTGTAGAGTTCTCAATACCTATTGGTGTTGGTGAAGATCGTTTAAGGGAAAGGGGTAGTTTACCAGCTACGTTTTATGATTTATAAGGGTATTTTTTTTGGCAAACGATAAGAGCCGCAAATTCCAACAGAATCAAATATGTTTTTGCATACAGCACTGTTTTGTTGAGTACTAAAGACCTATTGTTTTTGGTGAAGATCGGTTAAGGGAAAGGGGTAGTTTACCGGACACGTTTTTTGTTTTATCAAGGGTATTTTATATGGCAAATGATAACAGCCGCAAATTCAAACAGAATCATATAATATTTTGTATACAGCCCTGAAATGTGCAGTTCTCAAGACCTGCTGGTTTTGGTGAAGATCGGTTAAGGGAATAGGGTTGTTTACCAGCAACATTTTATGTTTTATAAAGGGTAATTTTTTTTGACGAACGATAACTGCCGTACATTAAAACAGAATCAACTACTCTTCTGCATACCTTTTTGAATTATACAGAACTCAAGGTCTGTTGATTTTGTTGAAGATCGGTTAAGGTAAAGGGGTAGTTTACCGGCAACGTTTTATGTTTTAGCAAGGGTATGTTTTTTATGATGAACGATAACTACCGTAAATTCAAAAAGAATCAACTAATGTTTTGCATACAGCCCTGAATTGTAGGGTTCTCAAGACATGTTGATTTTGATGAAGATCGGTTAAGAAAAAGGGGTAGTTTACCTGTAACGTTTTATGTTTTAACAAGGGTATTTCCTATGGCAAACGACAACAGCCGCGAATTCAAACAGAATCAAAAGATTATTTGCATACAGCCCTAAATTGTAGAGTTCTCAAGACCTGTTGTTTTTGGTGAAGTTCGGTTGAGGGGAAGGGGTAGTTTACCAGCAACGCTTTTTTAACAAGGGTATTTTTTTGGCAAACGATAACAGCCGCAAATTCAAACAGAATCAAATAATGTTTTGCATACAGTCCTGACTTGTAGAGTACTCAAGATCTTTTGTTTTTGGTGAAGATCGCTTAAGGGAAAGGGGTAGTTTACCAGTAACGTTTTATGTTTTAACAAGGGTATTTATTATGGCAAACGATAACAGCCGCAAATTCAAACAGAATCAAAAGATTATTTGCATACAGCCCTAAATTGTACAGTTCTCAAGACCTGTTGTTTTTGGTGAATATCGGTTGATGGAAAGGGGTAGTTTACCTGCAACGTTTTTTACTTCCATATTCCTTAAGGAATGGAAGTATGGTGATGGCAAAAAAAATCGTGTTCGAGGTTATTGCAGATTCTGATTGTACTACACTCAAAAAATGAAAAAAAAGTCGTTTTCCGAAAAGTGTCTGTGTGTGTGTCTGTCTGTCTGTGTGTCTGTCTGTGTGTCTATAGATTTTTTTCTATGGCAAACGATAACTGCCGCAAATTCAAACAGATTCAAATAATTTTTTGCACACAGCCCTGATTCATAGAGTACTCGCGACCTATTGTTTTTGGTGAAGATCGATTGAGGGAAAGGGGTAGTTTACCAGCAACAGTTATTTTTTATCAAGGGTAATTTTGTTTGTTTGGCAAACGATAACAGCCGCAAATTCAAACAGAATCAAATAATATTTCGCATACAGCCCTGAATTGTAGAGCTCCCAAGATTTTTTCATTTTAGTAAAGATCGGTTAAGGGAAAGGGGTAGTTTACCTGCAACATTTTATGTTTTAACAAGGGTATTTTTTTTGGCAAACTATAACACCCGCAAATTCAAATATAATCAAATAATGTTTTGCATACTGCCCTGAATTGTAGAGTTCTCAACGTCTTTTGGTTTTGGTGAAGATCGGTTAAGGGAAAGGGGTAGTTTACCGGCAACGTTTGTTATAAAGCGTATTTTCTATGGCAAACGATAACTGCCGCAAATTCAAACAGAATCAAATAATTTTTTGCATACGTCACTGAATTGTAGAGGTCTCAACGACTTTCGATTTTGGTGAAGATCGGTTAAGGGGAAGGGGTAGTTTACCTGCAACCCTTATCGTTTTAACAAGAGTAAAGTACTTGAAAATTTATTTAAACTTTTTGAAACAATGGTAATTGTTAAAAATAAAATAATTTTGTTGCCAGGCAATAAAATTAAAATTTTTTCATTTTAATGTAATATAATATTTTTCATTTAATACAGCAATAAAAAGGCAGGTAAGACACAGCCTGGCTGTTTGTCTGAAAATGATTTTAAATATAAATCTTAGAATATGGAAGTCATGTATGGTCTCCATACCGATTTTTTACTTCCATGTTCCTTAAGGAAATGGAAGTATGGTGATAGCAAAAAAAATCGTGTTCGAGATTATTGCAGAATATGATTGTACTACACTCAAAACATGAAAAAAAGGCATTTTCCGAAAAGTGTCTGTGTGTGTGTCTGTGCGTCTATGTGTGTGTCTGTAGATTTTTTTCTATGGCAAACGATAACAGCCGCAAATTCAAACAGAATCAAATAATTTTTTGCATACAGCCCTTTTTTGTAGAGTACTCGCGACGTATTGTTTTTGGTGAAGATCGGTTGAGGGAAAGGAGTAGTTTACCCCCAACGGTTTTTTTTATCAAGGGTAATTTTGTTTGTTTGGCAAACGATAACAGCCGCAAATTCAAACAGAATCAAATAATGTTTCGCATACAGCCCTGAATTGTAGAGTTCTCAAGATCTGTTGATTTCGGTAAAGATCGGTTAAGGGGAAGGGGTAGTTAACCAGCAACGTTTTATGTTTTAACAAGGGTATTTTCTATGGCAAACGATAACAGCCGCAAATTCAAACATAATCAAATAATATTTTGCATACTGCCCTGAATAGTAGACTTCTCAAGACCTTTTGTTTTCGGTGAAGATCGGTTAAGGGGAAGGGGTAGTTTACCAGCAATGTTTTATGTTTTAAAAGGGTATTTTTATGGCAAACGATAAAAGCCGCAAATTCAAACAGAATCAAATACGTTTTTGCATACAGCCCTAGTTTCTTAGTACTAAAGACCTATTGTTTTTGGTAAAGATCGTTATCGGAAAGGGGTAGTTTACCTGCCACGTTTTTATTTTATCAAGGGTATTTTGTATGGCAAACGATAACAGCCGTAAATTTAAACAAATTCATATAACATTTTGCATACAGCCCTAAATTATAGAGTTCACAATACCTTTTGGTGTTGGTGAAGATCGGTTAAGGGAAAGGGTTAGTTTACCTGCAACGTTTTATGTTTTAAAAGGGTATTTTCTATGGAAAATGATAAGAGCCGCAAATTCAAACAGAATCAAATACGTTTTTGCATACAGCCCTGATTTGTTGAGTACTAAAGACCTATTGTTTTTGGTGAAGATCGGTTAAGGGAAAGGGGTAGTTTGCCAGACACGTTTTTTGTTTTATCAAGGGTATTTTATATGGCAAAAGATCACAGCCGCAAATTCAATCAGAATCATAATATTTTGCATAGAGCCCTGAAATGTAGAGTTCTCAAGACCTGTTGGTTTTGGTGAACATCGGTAAGGGTTGTTTACCAGCAACATTTTATGTTTTATCAAGGGTAATTTTTTTTGACGAACGATAACTGCCGTACATTAAAACGGAAACAACTACTCTTCTGCATACCTTTTTGAATTATACAGAACTCAAGGTCTGTTGATTTTGTTGAAGATCGGTTAAGGGAAAGGGGTAGTTTACTGGCTACGTTTTATGTTTTAACAAGGGTATTTTTTCTATGACGAACGATAACTGCCGCAAATTCAAACAGAATCAAATAATTTTTTGCACACAGACCTGATTTATAGAGCACTCGCGACCTATTGTTTTTGGTGAAGATCGATTGAGGGAAAGGGGTAGTTTACCAGCAACGGTTTTTTTTTATCAAGGGTAATTTTGTTTGTTTGGCAAACGTTAACAGCCGCAAATTCAAACAGAATCAAATAATATTTCGCATACAGTCCTGAATTGTAGTGGTCTCAAGATTGTTTCATTTTGGTAAAGATCGGTCAAGGGAAAGGGGTAGTTTACCCGCAACGTTTTATGTTTTAACAAGGGTATTTTCTATGGCAAACGATAACACCCGCAAATTCAAACATAATCAAATAATGTTTTGCATACTGCCCTGAATTGTAGAGTTCTCAAGGTCTTTTGGTTTTGGTGAAGATCGGTTAAGGGAAAGGGGTAGTTTACCCGCAACGTTTGTTATAAAGCGTATTTTCTATGGCAAACGATATCTGCCGCAAATTCAAACAGAATCAAATAATTTTTTGCATACGTAAGTGAATTGTAGAGGACTCAAGGCCATTAGGTTTTGGTGAAGATCGGTTAATGGGAAGGGGTAGTTTACCGGCAACATTTTACGTTTTAACAAGAGTAAAGTACTTGAAAATTCATTTAAACTTTTTCAAACAATGGTAATTGTTAAAAATAAAATAATTTTGTTGCCAGGCAATAAAATTATAATTTTTTCATTTTAATGTAAATTATGTATATATTACAAAATATATCGTGCTTGGCAGGCAAGCATATTTCAGATTATAAGTCTTAGAATATGGAAGTCATGTATGGTTCTCCATAACGATATTTTACTTCCATATTCCTTAACGAATGGAAGTATGGTGATGGCAAAAAAAATCGTGTTCGAGATTATTGCAGATTCTGATTGCACTACACTCAAAACATGAAAAAAAGTCGTTTTCCGAAAAGTGTCTGTGTGTGTGTCTGTCTGTCTGTCTGTCTGTGTGTCTGTCTGTGTGTCTGTAGATTTTTTTTTGGCAAACGATAACTGCCGCAAATTCAAACAGAATCAAATAATTTTTTGCATGCAGCCCTGATTTGCAGAGTACTCGCGACCTAATGTTTTTGGTGAAGATCGGTTGAGGGAAAGGGGTAGTTTACCGGCAACGGTTTTTTTTTTAGCAAGGGTAATTTTGTTTGTTTGGCAAACGATAACAGCCGAAAATTCAAACAGAATCAAATAATGTTTCGCACACAGCCCTGAATTGTTGAGTTCTCAAGATCTGTTGATTTTGGTGAAGATCGGTTAAGGGAAAGGGGTAGTTTACCAGTAACGTTTTATGTTTTAACAAGGGTATTTCTTATGGCAAACGATAACAGCCGCAAATTCAAACATAATCAAATAATGTTTTGCATACTGCCCTGAATTGTAGAGTTCTCAAGGTCTTTTGGTTTTGGTGAAGATCGGTTAAGGGAAAGGGGTAGTTTACTAGCAACGTTTTATGTTTTAAAAGGTTATTTTGTGTGGCAAACGATAACAGCCGCAAATTCAAACAAAATCATATAATATTTTACATACAGCCCTGAATTTTAGAGTTCTCAAGACCTATTGTTTTTGGTGAAGATCGGGAAAGGGGAAGGGGTAGTTTACCAGCAACGATTTTTTATCAAGGGTAATTTTTTTCTATGGTAAACGATAACAGCCACAAATTCAAACAGAATCAAATGATTTTTTGCATACAGCCCTGTATTGTAGAGTTCTCAATACCTATTGGTGTTGGTGAAGATCGTTTAAGGGAAAGGGGTAGTTTACCAGCAACGTTTTATGATTTATAAGGGTATTTTCTATGGCAAACGATAAGAGCCGCAAATTCAAACAGAATCAAAAAGGTTTTGCATACACCCCTGTTTTGTTGAGTACTAAAGACCTATTGTTTTTGGTGAAGATCGGTTAAGGGAAAGGGGTAGTTTACCGGACACGTTTTTTGTTTTATCAAGGGTATTTTATATGGCAAATGATATCAGCCGCAAATTCAAACAGAATCATATAATATTTTGCATACAGCCCTGAAATGTACAGTTCTCAAGACCTGTTGGTTTTGGTGAAGATCGGTTAAGGGAATAGGGTTGTTTACCAGCAACATTTTATGTTTTATCAAGGGTAATTTTTTTTTTGACGAACGATAACTGCCGTACATTAAAACAGAATCAACTACTCTTCTGCATACCTTTTTGAATTATACAGAACTCAAGGTCTGTTGATTTTTTTGAAGATCTGTTAAGGGAAAGGGGTAGTTTTCCGGCAACGTTTTATGTTTTAACAAGGGTATTTTTACTTCCATATTCCTTAAGGAATGGAAGTATGGTGATGGAAAAAAAATCGTGTTCGATATTATTGCAGATTCTGATTCTACTACACTCAAAACATGAAAAAAAGTCGTTTTCCGAAAAGTGTCTGTGTGTGTGTCTGTCTGTCTATCTGTCTGTGTGTCTGTCTGTCTGTAGATTTTTTTTTATGGCAAACGATAACTGCCGCAGATTCAAACAGAATCAAATAATTTTTTGCATGCAGCCCTGATTTGCAGAGTACTCGCGACCTATTGATTTTGGTGAAGATCGGTTGAGGGAAAGGGGTAGTTTACCGGCAACGGTTTTTTTTTAGCAAGGGTAATTTTGTTTGTTTGGCAAACGATAACAGCCGCAAATTCAAACAGAATCAAATAATGTTTCGCATACAGCCCTGATTGGTAGAGTTCTCAAGATCTGTCGATTTTGGTGAAGATCGGTTAAGGGAAAGGGGTAGTTTACGTGTAACGTTTTATGTTTTAACAAGGGTATTTCATATGGCAAACGATAACAGCCGCAAATTCAAACAGACTCAAAAGATTATTTGCATACAACCCTAAATTGTAGAGTTCTCAAGACCTATTGTTTTTGGTGAAGATCGGTTGAGGGAAAGGGGTAGTTTACCAGCAACGTTTTTTTAACAAGGGTATTTTCTATGGCAAACGATAACAGCCGCAAATTCAAACAGAATCCAATAATGTTTTGCATACAGCCCTGACTTGTAGAGTACTCAAGAGGTGTTGTTTTTGGTGAAGATCGGTTAGGGGAAAGGGGTAGTTTACCTGTAACATTTTATGTTTTAACAAGGGTATTTCCTATGGCAAACGATAACAGCCGCAAATTCAAACAGAATCAAAAGATTATTTGCATACAGCCCTAAATTGTAGAGTTCTCAAGACCTATTGTTTTTGGTGAAGATCGGTTGAGGGAAAGGGGTAGTTTACCTGCAACGTTTTTTTAAAAAGGGTATTTTTTATGGCAAACGATAACAGCCGCAAATTCAAACAGAATCAAATAATGTTTTGCATGCAGCCCTGATTTGTAGAGTACTCAAGACCTATTGTTTTTGGTGAAGATCGGTTAAGGGAAATGGGTAGTTTACCTGTAACGTTTTATGTTTTTACAAGGGTATTTCCTATGGCAAACGATAACAGCCGCAAATTCAAACAGAATCAAAAGATTATTTGCATACAGCCCTATATTGTAGAGTTCTCGAGACCTGTTGTTTTTAGTGAAGATCGGTTGAGGGAAAGGGTAGTTTACCAGCAACGTTTTCTTAAAAAGGGTATTTTTTTGGCAAACGATAACAGCCGCAAATTCAAGCAGAATCAAAAGATTATTTGTATAGAGCCCTAAGAATCAAAAGATTATTTGTATACAGCCCTAAATTGTAGAGTTCTCAAGACATATTGTTTTTGGTGAAGATCGGTTGAGGGAAAGGGGTAGTTTACCAGCAACGTTTTTTTAAAAAGGGTATTTTTTATGGCAAACGATAACAGCCGCAAATTCAAACAGAATCAAATAATGTTTTGCATACAGCCCTGATTTGTAGAGTACTCAAGACCTATTGTTTTTGGTGAAGATCGGTTAAGGGAAATGGGTAGTTTACCAGTTACGTTTTATGTTTTTACAAGGGTATTTCCTATGGCAAACGATAACAGCCGCAAATTCAAACAGAATCAAAAGATTATTTGCATACAGCCCTATATTGTAGAGTTCTCAAGATCTGTTGTTTTTGGTGAAGATCGGTTGAGGGAAAGGGGTAGTTTACCAGCAACGTTTTCTTAAAAAGGGTATTTTCTATGGCAAACGATAACAGCCGCAAATTCAAACAGAATCAAAAGATTATTTGCATAGAGCCCTAAATTGTAGAGTTCTCAAGACCTGTTGTTTTTGGTGAAGATCGGTTGAGGGAAAGGGGTAGTTTACCAGCAACGTTTTCTTAAAAAGGGTATTTTCTATGGCAAACGATAACAGCCGCAAATTCAAACAGAATCAAAAGATTATTTGTATACAGCCCTAAATTGTAGAGTTCTCAAGACTTATTGTTTTTGGTGAAGATCGGTTGAGGGAAAGGGGTAGTTTACCAGCAACGTTTTTTTAAAAAGGGTATTTTTTATGGCAAACGATAACAGCCGCAAATTCAAACAGAATCAAATAATTTTTTGCATACGTCCCTGAATTGTAGAGGCCTCAACGATTTTCGATTTTGGTGAAGATCGGTTAAGGGGAAGGGGTAGTTTACCTGCAACCTTTTACGTTTTAACAGAGTAAAGTACTTGAAAATTTATTTAAACTTTTTGAAACAATGGTAATTGTTAAAAATAAAATAATTTTGTTGCCAGGCAATAAAATTATAATTTTTTCATTTTAATGTAATATAATATTTTTCATTTAATACAGCAATAAAAAGGCAGGTAAGACACAGCCTAGCTGTTTGCCTGAAAACGATTTTTAAAAAAATCTTAGAATATGGAAGTCATGTATGGTTCTCCATACCGATATTTACTTCCATATTCCTTAAGGAATGGAAGTATGGTGATGGCAAAAAAAATCGTGTTTGAGATTATTGCAGATTCTGATTGCACTACACTCAAAACATGAAAAAAAGTCGTTTTCCGAAAAGTGTCTGTGTGTGTGTCTGTCTGTGTGTCTATAGATTTTTTTCTATGGCAAACGATAACTGCCGCAAATTCAAACAGAATCAAATAATTTTTTGCACACAGACCTGATTTATAGAGCACTCGCGACCTATTGTTTTTGGTGAAGATCGATTGAGGGAAAGGGGTAGTTTACCAGCAACGGTTTTTTTTTATCAAGGGTAATTTTGTTTGTTTGGCAAACGTTAACAGCCGCAAATTCAAACAGAATCAAATAATATTTCGCATACAGCCCTGAATTTTAGTGGTCTCAAGATTGTTTCATTTTGGTAAAGATCGGTCAAGGGAAAGGGGTAGTTTACCAGCAACGTTTTATGTTTTAACAAGGGTATTTTCTATGG
The DNA here is from genome assembly GCA_034769895.1 of Magicicada septendecula. Lineage (NCBI taxonomy): Eukaryota > Metazoa > Arthropoda > Insecta > Hemiptera > Cicadidae > Magicicada > Magicicada septendecula. The sequence continues at coordinate 399,723,155 of CM068368.1, forward strand.
CAAACGATAACACCCGCAAATTCAAACATAATCAAATAATGTTTTTCATACTGCCCTGAATTGTAGAGTTCTCAAGGTATTTTGGTTTTGGTGAAGATCGGTTAAGGGAAAGGGGTAGTTTACCTGCAACGTTTGTTATAAAGCGTATTTTCTATGGCAAACGATATCTGCCGCAAATTCAAACAGAATCAAATAATTTTTTGCATACGTAAGTGAATTGTAGAGGACTCAAGGCCATTAGGTTTTGGTGAAGATCGGTTAATGGGAAGGGGTAGTTTACCGGCAACATTTTACGTTTTAACAAGAGTAAAGTACTTGAAAATTCATTTAAACTTTTTCAAACAATGGTAATTGTTAAAAATAAAATAATTTTGTTGCCAGGCAATAAAATTATAATTTTTTCATTTTAATGTAAATTATGTATATATTACAAAATATATCGTGCTTGGCAGGCAAGCATATTTCAGATTATAAGTCTTAGAATATGGAAGTCATGTATGGTTCTCCATAACGATATTTTACTTCCATATTCCTTAAGGAATGGAAGTATGGTGATGGCAAAAAAAATCGTGTTCGAGATTATTGCAGATTCTGATTGCACTACACTCAAAACATGAAAAAAAGTCGTTTTCCGAAAAGTGTCTGTGTGTGTGTCTGTCTGTCTGTCTGTCTGTGTGTCTGTCTGTGTGTCTGTAGATTTTTTTTTTTGGCAAACGATAACTGCCGCAAATTCAAACAGAATCAAATAATTTTTTGCATGCAGCCCTGATTTGCAGAGTACTCGCGACCTAATGTTTTTGGTGAAGATCGGTTGAGGGAAAGGGGTAGTTTACCGGCAACGGTTTTTTTTTTAGCAAGGGTAATTTTGTTTGTTTGGCAAACGATAACAGCCGAAAATTCAAACAGAATCAAATAATGTTTCGCACACAGCCCTGAATTGTTGAGTTCTCAAGATCTTTTGATTTTGGTGAAGATCGGTTAAGGGAAAGGGGTAGTTTACCAGTAACGTTTTATGTTTTAACAAGGGTATTTCTTATGGCAAACGATAACAGCCGCAAATTCAAACAGAATCAAATAATATTTCGCATACAGCCCTGAATTGTAGAGCTCTCAAGATTTATTCATTTTGGTAAAGATCGGTTAAGGGAAAGGAGTAGTTTACCAGCAACGTTTTATGTTTTAACAAGGGTATTTTCTATGGCAAACGATAACAGCCGCAAATTCAAACATAATCAAATAATGTTTTGCATACTGCCCTGAATTGTAGAGTTCTCAAGGTCTTTTGGTTTTGGTGAAGATCGGTTAAGGGAAAGGGGTAGTTTACTAGCAACGTTTTATGTTTTAAAAGGTTATTTTGTGTGGCAAACGATAACAGCCGTAAATTCAAACAAAATCATATAATATTTTACATACAGCCCTGAATTTTAGAGTTCTCAAGACCTATTGTTTTTGGTGAAGATCGTGAAAGGGGAAGGGGTAGTTTACCAGCAACGGTTTTTTATCAAGGGTAATTTTTTTCTATGGTAAACGATAACAGCCACAAATTCAAACAGAATCAAATGATTTTTTGCATACAGCCCTGTATTGTAGAGTTCTCAATACCTATTGGTGTTGGTGAAGATCGTTTAAGGGAAAGGGGTAGTTTACCAGCAACGTTTTATGATTTATAAGGGTATTTTCTATGGCAAACGATAAGAGCCGCAAATTAAAACAGAATCAAAAAGGTTTTGCATACACCCCTGTTTTGTTGAGTACTAAAGACCTATTGTTTTTGGTGAAGATCGGTTAAGGGAAAGGGGTAGTTTACCGGACACGTTTTTTGTTTTATCAAGGGTATTTTATATGGCAAATGATATCAGCCGCAAATTCAAACAGAATCATATAATATTTTGCATACAGCCCTGAAATGTACAGTTCTCAAGACCTGTTGGTTTTGGTGAAGATCGGTTAAGGGAATAGGGTTGTTTACCAGCAACATTTTATGTTTTATCAAGGGTAATTTTTTTTTTGACGAACGATAACTGCCGTACATTAAAACAGAATCAACTACTCTTCTGAAGATCTGTTAAGGGAAAGGGGTAGTTTTCCGGCAACGTTTTATGTTTTAACAAGGGTATTTTTACTTCCATATTCCTTAAGGAATGGAAGTATGGTGATGGCAAAAAAAATCGTGTTCGAGATTATTGCAGATTCTGATTCTACTACACTCAAAACATGAAAAAAAGTCGTTTTCCGAAAAGTGTCTGTGTGTGTGTCTGTCTGTCTGTCTGTCTGTGTGTCTGTCTGTCTATCTGTGTGTCTGTCTGTCTGTAGATTTTTTTTTTGGCAAACGATAACTGCCGCAGATTCAAACAGAATCAAATAATTTTTTGCATGCAGCCCTGATTTGCAGAGTACTCGCGACCTATTGTTTTTGGTGAAGATCGGTTGATGGAAAGGGGTAGTTTACCGGCAACGGTTTTTTTTTAGCAAGGGTAATTTTGTTTGTTTGGCAAACGATAACAGCCGCAAATTCAAACAGAATCAAATAATGTTTCGCATACCGACCTGATTTGTTGAGTTCTCAAGATCTGTCGATTTTGGTGAAGATCGGTTAAGGGAAAGGGGTAGTTTACCTGTAACGTTTTATGTTTTAACAAGGGTATTTCTTATGGCAAACGATAACAGCCGCAAATTCAAACAGAATCAAAAGATTATTTGCATACAACCCTAAATTGTAGAGTTCTCAAGACCTATTGTTTTTGGTGAAGATCGGTTGAGGGAAAGGGGTAGTTTACGAGCAACGTTTTTTTAACAAGGGTATTTTCTATGGCAAACGATAACAGCCGCAAATTCAAACAGAATCCAATAATGTTTTGCATACAGCCCTGACTTGTAGAGTACTCAAGAGCTATTGTTTTTGGTGAAGATCGGTTAGGGGAAAGGAATAGTTTACCAGTAACGTTTTATATTTTAACAAGGGTATTTCCTATGGCAAACGATAACAGCCGCAAATTCAAACAGAATCAAAAGATTATTTGCATACAGCCCTAAATTGTAGAGTTCTCAAGACCTATTGCTTTTGGTGAAGATCGGTTGAGGGAAAGGGGTAGTTTACCTGCAACGTTTTTTTAAAAAGGGTATTTTATATGGCAAACGATAACAGCCGCAAATTCAAACAGAATCAAATAATGTTTTGCATGCAGCCCTGATTTGTAGAGTACTCAAGACCTACTGTTTTTGGTGAAGATCGGTTAAGGGAAATGGGTAGTTTACCTGTAACGTTTTATGTTTTTACAAGGGTATTTCCTATGGCAAACGATAACAGCCGCAAATTCAAACAGAATCAAAAGATTATTTGCATACAGCCCTATATTGTAGAGTTCTCGAGACCTGTTGTTTTTAGTGAAGATCGGTTGAGGGAAAGGGGTAGTTTACCAGCAACGTTTTCTTAAAAAGGGTATTTTCTATGGCAAACGATAACAGCCGCAAATTCAAGCAGAATCAAAAGATTATTTGTATACAGCCCTAAATTGTAGAGTTCTCAAGACATATTGTTTTTGGTGAAGATCGGTTGAGGGAAAGGGGTAGTTTACCAGCAACGTTTTTTAAAAAGGGTATTTTTTATGGCAAACGATAACAGCCGCAAATTCAAACAGAATCAAATAATGTTTTGCATACAGCCCTGATTTGTAGAGTACTCAAGACCTGTTGTTTTTGGTGAAGATCGGTAAAGGGGAAGGGGTAGTTTACACCGGCAACATTTTTTTTCAAGCGTATTTTCTATGGCAAACGATAACAGCCGCAATTTCAAACAGAATCCAAAGATTATTTGCATACAGCCCTAAATTGTAGAGTTCTCATGACCTGTTGTTTTTGGTGAAGATCGGTTGAGGGAAAGGGGTAGTTTACCAGCAACGTTTTCTTAAAAAGGGTATTTTCTATGGCAAACGATAACAGCCGCAAATTCAAACAGAATCAAAAGATTATTTGTATACAGCCCTAAATTGTAGAGTTCTCAAGACCTGTTGTTTTTGGTGAAGATCGGTTGAGGGAAAGGGGTAGTTTACCAGCAACGTTTTTTTAAAAAGGGTATTTTTTATGGGAAACGATAACAGCCGCAAATTCAAACAGAATCAAATAATTTTTTGCATACGTCCCTGAATTGTAGAGGTCTCAACGATTTTCGATTTTGGTGAAGATCGGTTAAGGGGAAGGGGTAGTTTACCAGCAACCTTTTACGTTTTAACAGAGTAAAGTACTTGAAAATTTATTTAAACTTTTTGAAACAATGGTAATTGTTAAAAATAAAATAATTTTGTTGCCAGGCAATAAAATTATAATTTTTTCATTTTAATGTAATATAATATTTTTCATTTAATACAGCAATAACAAGGCAGGTAAGACACAGCCTAGCTGTTTGGCTGAAAACGATTTTAAAAAAAATCTTAGAATATGGAAGTCATGTATGGTTCTCCATACCGATATTTACTTCCATATTCCTTAAGGAATGGAAGTATGGTGATGGCAAAAAAAATCGTGTTTGAGATTATTGCAGATTCTGATTGCACTACACTCAAAACATGAAAAAAAGTCGTTTTCCGAAAAGTGTCTGTGTGTGTGTCTGTCTGTGTGTCTATAGATTTTTTTCTATGGCAAACGATAACTGCCGCAAATTCAAACAGAATCAAATAATTTTTTGCACACAGACCTGATTTATAGAGCACTCGCGACCTATTGTTTTTGGTGAAGATCGATTGAGGGAAAGGGGTAGTTTACCAGCAACGGTTTTTTTTTATCAAGGGTAATTTTGTTTGTTTGGCAAACGATAACAGCCGCAAATTCAAACAGAATCAAATAATATTTCGCATACAGCCCTGAATTGTTGTGGTCTCAAGATTGTTTCATTTTGGTAAAGATCGGTCAAGGGAAAGGGGTAGTTTACCAGCAACGTTTTATGTTTTAACAAGGGTATTTTCTATGGCAAACGATAACACCCGCAAATTCAAACATAATCAAATAATGTTTTGCATACTGCCCTGAATTGTAGAGTTCTCAAGGTCTTTTGGTTTTGGTGAAGATCGGTTAAGGGAAAGGGGTAGTTTACCTGCAACGTTTGTTATAAAGCGTATTTCCTATGGCAAACGATATCTGCCGCAAATTCAAACAGAATCAAATAATTTTTTGCATACGTAAGTGAATTGTAGAGGACTCAAGGCCATTAGGTTTTGGTGAAGATCGGTTAATGGGAAGGGGTAGTTTACCGGCAACATTTTACGTTTTAACAAGAGTAAAGTACTTGAAAATTCATTTAAACTTTTTCAAACAATGGTAATTGTTAAAAATAAAATAATTTTGTTGCCAGGCAATAAAATTATAATTTTTTCATTTTAATGTAAATTATGTATATATTACAAAATATATCGTGCTTGGCAGGCAAGCATATTTCAGATTATAAGTCTTAGAATATGGAAGTCATGTATGGTTCTCCATAACGATATTTTACTTCCATATTCCTTAAGGAATGGAAGTATGGTGATGGCAAAAAAAATCGTGTTCGAGATTATTGCAGATTCTGATTGCACTACACTCAAAACATGAAAAAAAGTCGTTTTCCGAAAAGTGTCTGTGTGTGTGTCTGTCTGTGTGTCTATAGATTTTTTTCTATGGCAAACGATAACTGCCGCAAATTCAAACAGAATCAAATAATGTTTTGCATGCAGCCCTGATTTGCAGAGTACTCGCGACCTAATGTTTTTGGTGAAGATCGGTTGAGGGAAAGGGGTAGTTTACCAGCAACGGTTTTTTTTTATCAAGGGTAATTTTGTTTGTTTGGCAAACGATAACAGCCGAAAATACAAACAGAATCAAATAATGTTTCGCACACAGCCCTGAATAGTTGAGTTCTCAAGATCTTTTGATTTTGGTGAAGATCGGTTAAGGGAAAGGGGTAGTTTACCAGTAACGTTTTATGTTTTAACAAGGGTATTTCTTATGGGAAACGATAACAGCCGCAAATTCAAACAGAATCAAATAATATTTCGCATACAGTCCTGAATTGTAGAGCTCTCAAGATTTGTTCATTTTGGTAAAGATCGGTTAAGGGAAAGGAGTAGTTTACCAGCAACGTTTTATGTTTTAACAAGGGTATTTTCTATGGCAAACGATAACAGCCGCAAATTCAAACATAATCAAATAATGTTTTGCATACTGCCCTGAATTGTAGAGTTCTCATGGTCTTTTGGTTTTGGTGAAGATCGGTTAAGGGAAAGGGGTAGTTTACTAGCAACGTTTTATGTTTTAAAAGGTTATTTTGTGTGGCAAACGATAACAGCCGCAAATTCAAACAAAATCATATAATATTTTACATACAGCCCTGAATTTTAGAGTTCTCAAGACCTATTGTTTTTGGTGAAGATCGGTTATGGGGAAGGGGTAGTTTACCAGCAACGGTTTTTTATCAAGGGTAATTTTTTTCTATGGTAAACGATAACAGCCACAAATTCAAACAGAATCAAATGATTTTTTGCATACAGCCCTGTATTGTAGAGTTCTCAATACCTATTGGTGTTGGTGAAGATCGTTTAAAGGAAAGGGGTAGTTTACCAGCAACGTTTTATGATTTATAAGGGTATTTCCTATGGCAAACGATAAGAGCCGCAAATTCAAACAGAATCAAAAAGGTTTTGCATACACCCCTGTTTTGTTGAGTACTAAAGACCTATTGTTTTTGGTGAAGATCGGTTAAGGGAAAGGGGTAGTTTACCGGACACGTTTTTTGTTTTATCAAGGGTATTTTATATGGCAAATGATATCAGCCGCAAATTCAAACAGAATCATATAATATTTTGCATACAGCCCTGAAATGTACAGTTCTCAAGACCTGTTGGTTTTGGTGAAGATCGGTTAAGGGAATAGGGTTGTTTACCAGCAACATTTTATGTTTTATCAAGGGTAATTTTTTTTTTGACGAACGATAACTGCCGTACATTAAAACAGAATCAACTACTCTTCTGCATACCTTTTTGAATTATACAGAACTCAAGGTCTGTTGATTTTTTTGAAGATCTGTTAAGGGAAAGGGGTAGTTTTCCGGCAACGTTTTATGTTTTAACAAGGGTATTTTTACTTCCATATTCCTTAAGGAATGGAAGTATGGTGATGGCAAAAAAAATCGTGTTCGAGATTATTGCAGATTCTGATTCTACTACACTCAAAACATGAAAAAAAGTCGTTTTCCGAAAAGTGTCTGTGTGTGTGTCTGTCTGTCTGTCTGTCTGTGTGTCTGTCTGTCTGTCTGTGTGTCTGTCTGTCTGTAGATTTTTTATTATGGCAAACGATAACTGCCGCAGATTCAAATTTGTTAAAACGATATTTTACTTCCATATTCCTTAAGGAATGGAAGTATGGTGATGGAAAAAAAAATAGTGTTCGAGATTATTGCAGATTCTGATTGCACTACACTCAAAACATGAAAAAAAGTCGTTTTCCGAAAAGTGTGTGTGTGTGTGTGTCTGTCTGTCTGTCTGTCTGTGTCTCTGTCTGTGTGTCTGTCTGTGTGTCTGTAGATTTTTTTTTTGGCAAACGATAACTGCCGCAAATTCAAACAGAATCAAATAATTTTTTGCATGCAGCCCTGATTTGCAGAGTACTCTCGACCTAATGTTTTTGGTGAAGATCGGTTGAGGGAAAGGGGTAGTTTACCGGCAACGGTTTTTTTTTTAGCAAGGGTAATTTTGTTTGTTTGGCAAACGATAACAGCCGCAAATTCAAACAGAATCAAATAATGTTTCGCACACAGCCCTGAATTGTTGAGTTCTCAAGATCTTTTGATTTTGGTGAAGATCCGTTAAGGGAAAGGGGTAGTTTACCTGCAACGTTTCTTTAACAAGGGTATTTTCTATGGCAAACGATAACAGCCGCAAATTCAAACAGAATCCAATAATGCTTTGCATACAGCCCTGATTTGTAGAGTACTCAAGAGCTATTGTTTTTGGTGAAGATCGGTTAAGGGAAAGGGGTAGTTTACCAGTAATGTTTTATGTTTTAACAAGGGTATTTCTTATGGCAAACGATAACAGCCGCAAATTCAAACAGAATCAAAAGATTATTTGCATACAGCCCTAAATTGTAGAGTTCTCAAGACCTGTTGTTTTTGGTGAAGATCGGTTGAGGGAAAGGGGTAGTTTACCTGCAACGTTTTTTTAAAAAGGGTATTTTTTAAGGCAAACGATAACAGCCGCAAATTCAAACAGAATCAAATAATGTTTTGCATGCAGCCCTGATTTGTAGAGTACTCAAGACCTATTGTTTTTGGTGAAGATCGGTTAAGCGAAATGGGTAGTTTACCTGTAACGTTTTATGTTTTTACAAGGGTATTTCTTATGGCAAACGATAACAGCCGAAAATTCAAACAGAATCAAAAGATTATTTGCATACAGCTCTAAATTGTAGAGTTCTCAAGACCTGTTGTTTTTGGTGAAGATCGGTTTAGGGAAAGGGGTAGTTTACCTGCAACGTTTTTTTAAAAAGGGTATTTTCTATGGCAAACGATAACAGCCGCAAATTCAAACAGAATCAAAAGATTATTTGCATACAGCCCTATATTGTAGAATTCTCAAGACCTTTTGTTTTTGGTGAAGATCGGTTGAGGGAAAGGGGTAGTTTACCAGCAACGTTTTTTTAAAAAGGGTATTTTATATGGCAAACGATAACAGCCGCAAATTCAAACAGAATCAAACAATGTTTTGCATACAGCCCTGATTTGTAGAGTACTCAAGACCTTTCGTTTTTGGTGAAGATCGGTTAAGGGGAAGGGGTAGTTTACCTGCAACGTTTTTTTATCAAGCGTATTTTCTATGGCAAACGATAACAGCCGCAAATTCAAACAGAATCAAATAATTTTTTGCATACGTCCCTGAATTGTAGAGGTCTCAATGACTTTCGATTTTGGTGAAGATTGGTTAAGGGGAAGGGGTAGTTTACCGGCAACCTTTTACGTTTTAACAAGAGTAAAGTACTTGAAAATTTATTTAAACTTTTTGAAACAATGGTAATTGTTAAAAATAAAATAATTTTGTTGCCAGGCAATACAATTATAATTTTTTCATTTTAATGTAATATAATATTTTTCATATAATACAGCAATAAAAAGGCAGGTAAGACACAGCCTGGCTGTTTGGCTGAAAATGATTTTAAATATAAATCTTAGAATATGGAAGTCATGTATGGTTCTCCATACCGATATTTTACTTCCATATTCCTTAAGGAATGGAAGTATGGTGATGGCAAAAAAAATCGTGTTCGAGATTATTGCAGATTCTGATTCTACTACACTCAAAACATGAAAAAAAGTCGTTTTCCGAAAAGTGTCTGTGTGTGTGTCTGACTGTGTGTCTGCCTGTGTGTCTGTCTGTCTGTGTGTCTGTGTGTCTGTAGATTTTTTTTTTTATGGCAAAACGATAACTGCCGCAAATTCAAACAGAATGAAATAATTTTTTGCATGCAGTCCTGATTTGCAGAGTACTCGCGACTTATTGTTTTTGGTGAAGATCGGTTGAGGGAAAGGGGTAGTTTACCAGCAACGGTTTTTTTTTAGCAGGGGTAATTTTGTTTGTTTGGCAATCGATAACAGCCGCAACTTCAAACAGAATCAAATAATGTTTCGCATAGAGCCCTGAATTGTAGAGGTCTCGGGATCTGTTGATTTTGGTGAGGATCGGTTGAGGGAAAGGGGTAGTTTACCAGTAACGTTTTATGTTTTAACAAGGGTATTTCCTATGGCAAACGAAAACAGCCGCAAATTCAAACAGAATCAAAAGATTATTTGCATACAGCCCTAAATTGTAGAGTTCTCACGACGTGTTTTTTTTTTATGAAGTTCGGTTGAGGGAAAGGGGTAGTTTACCAGAAACGTTTTTTTAACAAGGGTATTTTATATGGCAAACGATAACAGCCGAAAATTCAAACAGAATGAAATAATGTTTTGCATACAGTCCTGATTTGTAGAGTACTCATGACCTATTGTTTGTGGTGAAGATCGGTTAAGGGAGAGGTGGTAGTTTACCTGTAACGTTTTATGTTTTAACAAGGGTATTTCTTATGGCAAACGATAACAGCCGCAAATTCAAACAGAATCAAAAGATTATTTGCATACTGCCCTAAATTGTAGAGTTCTCAACACCTATTGTTGTTGGTGAAGATCGGTTGAGGGAAAGGGGTAGTTTACCAGCAACGTTTTTTTAACAAGGGTATTTTCTATGGCAAACGATAACAGCCGCAAATTCAAACAGAATCAAATAATGTTTTGCTTACAGCCCTGATTTGTAGAGTACTCAAGACCTGTTTTTTTGGTGAAGATCGGTTAAGGGGAAGGGGTAGTTTACCTGCAACGTTTTTTATCAAGCGTATTTTTTATAGCAAACGATAACAGCCGCAAATTCAAACAGAATCAAATAATTTTTTGCATGCGTCCCTGAATTGTAGAGGTCTCAATGATTTTCGATTTTGGTGAAGATCGGTTAAGGGGAAGGGGTAGTTTACCTGCAACCTTTTACGTTTTAACAGAGTAAAGTACTTGAAAATTTATTTAAACTTTTTGAAACAATGGTAATTGTTAAAAATAAAATAATTTTGTTGCCAGGCAATAAAATTATAATTTTTTCATTTTAATGTAATATAATATTTTTCATTTAATACAGCAATAAAAAGGCAGGTAAGACACAGCCTAGCTGTTTGGCTGAAAACGATTTTAAAAAAAATCTTAGAATATGGAAGTCATGTATGGTTCTCCATACCGATATTTACTTCCATATTTATTAAGGAATGGAAGTATGGTGATGGCAAAAAAAATCGTGTTCGAGATTATTGCAGATTCTGATTGCACTACACTCAAAACATGAAAAAAAGTCGTTTTCCGAAAAGTGTCTGTGTGTGTGTCTGTCTGTGTGTCTATAGATTTTTTTCTATGGCAAACGATAACTGCCGCAAATTCAAACAGAATCAAATAATTTTTTGCACACAGACCTGATTTATAGAGTACTCGCGACCTATTGTTTTTGGTGAAGATCGATTGAGGGAAAGGGGTAGTTTACCAGCAACGGTTTTTTTTTATCAAGGGTAATTTTGTTTGTTTGGCAAACGATAACAGCCGCAAATTCAAACAGAAGCAAATAATATTTCGCATACAGCCCTGAATTGTAAAGGTCTCAAGATTTTTTAATTTTGGTAAAGATCGGTCAAGGGAAATGGGTAGTTTACCTGCAACGTTTTATGTTTTAACAAGGGTATTTTCTATGGCAAACGATAACACCCGCAAATTCAAACATAATCAAATAATGTTTTGCATACTGCCCTGAATTGTAGAGTTCTCAAGGTCTTTTGGCTTTGGTGAAGATCGGTTAAGGGAAGGGGGTAGTTTACCGGCAACGTTTTATGTTTTAAAAGGGTATTTTGTATGGCAAACAATAACAGCCGAAAATTCAAACAAAATCATATAATATTTTACATACAGCCCTGAATTTTAGAGTTCTCAAGACCTATTGTTTTTGGTGAAGATCGGTTATGGGAAAGGGGTAGTTTACCAGCAACGGTTTTTTATCAAGGGTAATTTTACTTCCATATTCCTTAAGGAATGGAAGTATGGTGATGGCAAAAAAAAATCGTGTTCGAGATTATTGCAGATTCTGATTCTACTACACTCAAAACATGAAAAAAGTCGTTTTCCGAAAAGTGTCTGTGTGTGTGTCTGTCTGTCTGTATGTCTGTCTGTGTGTCTGTTTGTGTGTCTGTCTGTGTGTCTGTAGATTTTTTTTTTGGCAAACGATAACTGCCGCAAATTCAAACAGAATCAAATAATTTCTTGCATGCAGCCCTGATTTGCAGAGTACTCGCGACCTATTGTTTTTGGTGAAGATCGGTTCAGGGAAAGGGGTAGTTTACCGGCAACGGTTTTTTTTTAGCAAGGGTAATTTTGTTTGTTTGGCAAACGATAGCAGCCGCAAATTCAAACAGAAGCAAATAATGTTTCGCATACAGCCCTGAATTGTTGGGTTCTCAAGATATTTAGATTTTGGTGAAGATCGGTTAAGGGAAAGGGGTAGTTTACCTGTAACGTTTTATGTTTTAACAAGGGTATTTCTTATGGCAAACGATAACAGCCGCAAATTCAAACAGAATCAAAAGATTATTTGCATACAGCCGTACATTGTAGATTTCTCAAGACCTATTGTTTTTGGTGAAGATCGGTAAAGGGAAAGGGGTAGTTTACCTGCAACGTTTATTTAACAAGGGTATTTTTTTTCTATTGCAAACGATAACTGCCGTAAATTCAAACAGAATAAAATAACTTTTTGCATACAGCCCTGATTTGTAGAGTACTCACGACCTATTGTTTTTGGTGAAGATCGGTTAAGGGAAAGGGGTAGTTTACCAGTAACGGTTTTTTTTTATCAAGGGAAATTTTTCTTTTTGCCGAACAATAGCAGCCGCAAACTCAAACAGAATCAAATAATGTTTCGCATACAGCCCTGAATTGTAGAGTTCTCAAGACCTATAGTTTTTGCTGACGATCGGTTTAGGGAAAGGGGTAGTTTACTAGTAACGTTTTATGTTTTAACAAGGGTATTTCCTATGGCAAACGATAACAGCCGCAAATTCAAACAGAATCAAAAGATTATTTGCATACAGCCCTAAGTTGTAGAGTTCTCAAGACCTGTTGTTTTTGGTTAAGATCGGTTAAGGGAAAGGGGTAGTTTACCTACAACGTTTTTTAACAAGGTTATTTTCTATGGCTAACGATAACAGCCGCAATTTCAAACATAATCAAATAATTTTCTGCATAGAGCCCTGGTTTGTAGAGTACTCAAGACGTACTGTTTTTGGTGAAGATCGGTTGAGGGGGAGGGTAGTTTACCAGCAACGTTTGTTATAAAGCGTATTTTCTATGGCAAACGATAACTGCCGCAAATTCAAACAGAATCAAATAATTTTTTGCATGCAGCCCTGATTTGCAGAGTACTCGCGACCTAATGTTTTTGGTGAAGATCGGTTGAGGGAAAGGGGTAGTTTACCGGCAACGGTTTTTTTTTAGCAATGGTAATTTTGTTTGTTTGGCAAACGATAACAGCCGCAAATTCAAACAGAATCAAATAATGTTTCGCATACAGCCCTATATTGTTGAGTTCTCAAGATCTTTTGATTTTGGTGAAGATCGGTTAAGGGAAAGGGGTAGTTTACCTGTAACGTTTTATGTTTTAACAAGGGTATTTCTTATGGCAAACGATTACAGCCGCAAATTCAAACAGAATCAAATAATATTTCGCATACAGCCCTGAATTGTAGAGCTCTCAAGATTTGTTCATTTTGGTAAAGATCGGTTAAGGGAAAGGAGTAGTTTACCAGCAACGTTTTATGTTTTAACAAGGGTATTTCCTATGGCAAACGATAACAGCCGCAAATTCTAACATAATCAAATAATGTTTTGCATACTGCCCTGAATTGTAGAGTTCTCAAGGACTTTTGGTTTTGGTGAATATCGGTTAAGGGAAAGGGGTAGTTTACCAGCAACGTTTTATGTTTTAATAGGGTATTTTGTGTGGCAAACGATAACAGCCGCAAATTCAAACAAAATCATATAATATTTTACATACAGCCCTGAATTTTAGAGTTCCCAAGTCCTATTGTTTTTGGTGAAGATCGGTTAAGGGAAAGGGGTAGTTTACCGGCAACGGTTTTTTTTTAGCAATGGTAATTTTGTTTGTTTGGCAAACGATAACAGCCGCAAATTCAAACGGAATCAAAAGATTATTTGCATACAGCCCCAAATTGTAGAGTTCTCAAGACCTATTGTTTTTGGTGAAGATCGGTTGATGGAAAGGGGTAGTTTACCAGTAACGTTTTATGTTTTAACAAGGGTATTTCTTATGGCAAACGATAACAGCCGCAAATTCAAACAGAATCAAATAATATTTCGCATACAGCCCTGAATTGTAGAGCTCTCAAGATTTGTTCATTTTGGTAAAGATCGGTTAAGGGAAAGGAGTAGTTTACCAGCAACGTTTTATGTTTTAACAAGGGTATTTTCTATGGCAAACGATAACAGCCGCAAATTCAAACATAATCAAATAATGTTTTGCATACTGCCCTGAATTGTAGAGTTCTCAAGGACTTTTGGTTTTGGTGAATATCGGTTAAGGGAAAGGGGTAGTTTACCAGCAACGTTTTATGTTTTAATAGGGTATTTTGTGTGGCAAACGATAACAGCCGCAAATTCAAACAAAATCATACAATATTTTACATACAGCCCTGAATTTTAGAGTTCCCAAGTCCTATTGTTTTTGGTGAAGATCGGTTAAGGGAAAGGTGTAGTTTACCGGCAACGGTTTTTTATCAAGGGTAATGTTTTTCTATGGTAAACGATAACAGCCACAAATTCAAACAGAATCAAATGATTTTTTGCATACAGCCCTGTATTGTAGAGGTCTCAATACCTATTGGTGTTGGTGAAGATCGTTTAAGGGAAAGGGGTAGTTTACCTGTAGCGTTTTATGATTTATAAGGGTATTTTCTATGGCAAACGATAAGAGCCGCAAATTCAAATAGAATCAAACATGTTTTTGCATACACCCCTGTTTTGTTGAGTACTAAAGACCTATTGTTTTTGGTGAAGATCGGTTAACGGAAAGGGGTAGTTTACCGGAAACGTTTTTTGTTTTATCAAGGGTATTTTATATGGCAAATGATAACAGCCGCAAATTCAAACAGAATCATATAATATTTTGCATACAGCCCTGAAATGTACAGTTCTCAAGACCTGTTGGTTTTGGTGAAGATCGGTTAAGGGAATAGGGTTGTTTACCAGCAACATTTTGTTTTATCAAGGGTAATTTTTTTTTTTGACGAACGATAACTGCCGTACATTAAAACAGAATCAACTACCCTTCTGCATACCTTTTTGAATTATACAGAACTCAAGGTCTGTTGATTTTTTTGAAGATCGGTTAAGGGAAAGGGGTAGTTTACCGGCACCGTTTTATGTTTTACCAAGGGTATTTTTTACTTCCATATTCCTTAAGGAATGGAAGTATGGTGATGGCAAAAAAAATCGTGTTCGAGATTATTGCAGATTCTGATTCTACTACACTCAAAACATGAAAAAAAGACGTTTTCCGAAAAGTGTCTGTGTGTCTGTCTGTCTGTCTGTCTGTCTGTCTGTCTGTCTGTCGGTCTGTCTGAGTGTCTCTCTGTCTGTCTGTCTGTCTGTAGATTTTTTTTTTATGGCAAACGATAACTGCCGCAAATTCAAACAGAATCAAATAATTTTTTGCATGCAGCCCTGATTTGCAGAGTACTCGCGACCTATTGTTTTTGGTGAAGATCGGTTGAGGGAAAGGGGTAGTTTACCAGCAACGGTTTTTTTTTAGCAAGGGTAATTTTGTTTGTTTGGCAAACGATAACAGCCGTAAATTCAAACAGAATCAAATAATGTTTCGCATACAGCCCTGAATTGTAGAGTTCTCAAGATCTGTTGATTTTGGTGAAGATCGGTTAAGGTAAAGGGGTAGTTTACCTGTAACGTTTTATGTTTTAACAAGGGTATTTCTTATGGCAAACGATAACAGCCGCAAATTCAAACAGAATCAAAAGATTATTTGCATACAGCCCTAAATTGTAGAGTTCTCAAGACCTATTGTTTTTGGTGAAGATCGGTTGAGGGAAAGGGGTAGTTTACCTGCAACGGTTT
Source organism: Magicicada septendecula (assembly GCA_034769895.1). Classification (NCBI taxonomy): domain Eukaryota; kingdom Metazoa; phylum Arthropoda; class Insecta; order Hemiptera; family Cicadidae; genus Magicicada; species Magicicada septendecula. The sequence continues at coordinate 399,738,876 of CM068368.1, forward strand.
TTTAACAAGGGTATTTCCTTTGGCAAACGATAACAGCCGCAAATTCAAACAGAATCAAATAATGTTTTGCATACAGCCCTGATTTGTAGAGTACTCAAGACTTATTGTTTTTGGTGAAGATCGGTTAAGGGAAAGGGGTAGTTTACCCGTAACGTTTTATGTTGTAACATGGGTATTTCCTATGGCAAACGATAACAGCCGCAAATTCAAACAGAATCAAAAGATTATTTGCATACAGCCCTAAATTGTTGAGTTCTCAAGACCTATTGTTTTTGGTGAAGATCGGTTGTGGGGAAGGGGTAGTTTACCGGCAACGTTTTTTTAACAAGGGTATTGTCTATGGCAAACGATAACAGCCGCAAATTCAAACAGAATCAAATAATGTTTTGGATACAGCCCTGATTTGTAGAGTACTCAAGATGAATTGTTTTTGGTGAAGATCGGTTAAGGGGAAGGGGTAGTTTACCTGCAACGTTTTTTTATCAAGCGTATTTTCTATGGCAAACGATAACAGCCGCAAATTCAAACAGAATCAAATAATGTTTTGCATACAGCCCTGATTTGTAGAGTACTCAAGACCTCTTGTTTTTGGTGAAGAACGGTTAAGGGGAAGGGGTAGTTTACCTGCAACGTTTTTTTATCAAGCGTATTTTCTATGGCAAACGATAACAGCCGCAAATTCAAACAGAATCAAATAATTTTTTGCATACGTCCCTGAATTGTAGAGGTCTCAATGACTTTCGATTTTGGTGAAGATCGGTTAGGGGTTAGGGGTAGTTTACCAGCAACCTTTTACGTTGTAACAAGAGTAAAGTACTTGAAAATTTATTTAAACTTTTTGAAACAATGGTAATTGTTAAAAATAAAATAATTTTGTTGCCAGGCAATAAAATTAAAATTTTTTCATTTTAATGTAATATAATATTTTTCATTTAATACAGCAATAAAAAGGCAGGTAAGACACAGCCTGGCTGTTTGGCTGAAAATGATTTTAAATATAAATCTTAGAATATGGAAGTCATGTATGGTTCTCCATACCGATATTTTACTTCCATATTCCTTAAGGAATGGAAGTATGGTGATGGCAAAAAAAATCGTGTTCGAGATTATTGCAGATTCTGATTCTACTACACTCAAAACATGAAAAAAAGTCGTTTCCCGAAAAGTGTCTGTGTGTGTGTCTGACTGTGTGTCTGTCTGTGTGTCTGTCTGTCTGTGTGTCTGTGTGTCTGTAGATTTTTTTCTATGGGAAACGATAACTGCCGCAAATTCAAACAGAATCTAATAATTTTTTGCATGCAGTCCTGATTTGCAGAGTACTCGCGACCTTTTGCTTTGGTGAGTATCGGTTGAGGGAAAGGGGTAGTTTACGAGCAACGGTTTTTTTTTAGCAGGGGTAATTTTGTTTGTTTGGCAAACGAAAACAGCCGCAAATTCAAACAGAATCAAATAATGTTTCGCATACCGCCCTGAATTGTAGATGTCTCGGGATCTGTTGATTTTGGTGAAGATCGGTTAAGGGAAAGGGTTAGTTTACCAGTACCGTTTTATGTTTTAACAAGGGTATTTCCCATGGCAAACGAAAACAGCCGCAAATTCAAACAGAATCAAAAGATTATTAGCATACAGCCCTAAATTGTAGAGTTCTCACGACCTATTGTTTTTGGTGAAGTTCGGTTGAGGGAAAGGGGTAGTTTACCAGCAACGTTTTTTTAACAAGGGTATTTTATATGGCAAACGATAACAGCCGCAAATTCAAACAGAATCAAATAATGTTTTGCATACAGCCCTGATTTGTAGAGTACTCAAGACCCATTGTTTTTGGTGAAGATCGGTTAAGGGGAAGGGGTAGTTTACCAGCAACGGTTTTTTTTTATCAAGGGTAATTTTGTTTGTTTGGCAAACGATAACAGCCGCAAATTCAAACAGAATCAAATAATATTTTGCATACTGCCCTGAATTGTAGAGCTCTCAAGAGTTTTTGATTTTGGTAAAGATCGGTTAAGGGAAAGGGGTAGTTTACCTGCAACGTTTTATGTTTTAACAAGGGTATTTTTTATGGCAAACGATAACAGCCGCAAATTCAAACAGAATCAAAAGATTATTAGCATACAGCCCTAAATTGTAGAGTTCTCACGACCTATTGTTTTTGGTGAAGTTCGGTTGAGGGAAAGGGGTAGTTTACCAGCAACGTTTTTTTAACAAGGGTATTTTATATGGCAAACGATAACAGCCGCAAATTCAAACAGAATCAAATAATGTTTTGCATACAGCCCTGATTTGTAGAGTACTCAAGACCCATTGTTTTTGGTGAAGATCGGTTAAGGGGAAGGGGTAGTTTACCAGCAACGGTTTTTTTTTATCAAGGGTAATTTTGTTTGTTTGGCAAACGATAACAGCCGCAAATTCAAACAGAATCAAATAATATTTTGCATACTGCCCTGAATTGTAGAGCTCTCAAGAGTTTTTGATTTTGGTAAAGATCGGTTAAGGGAAAGGGGTAGTTTACCTGCAACGTTTTATGTTTTAACAAGGGTATTTTTTATGGCAAACGATAACAGCCGCAAATTCAAACATAATCAAATAATGTTTTGCATACTACCCTGAATTGTAGATTTCTCAAGGCCTTTTGGTTTTGGTGAAGATCGGTTAAGGGAAAGGGGTAGTTTACCAGCAACGTTTTATGTTTTAAAAGGGTATTTTGTATGGCAAACGATAACAGCCGCAAATTCAAACAAAATCATATAATATTTTACATACAGCCCTGAATTGTAGAGTTCTCAAGACCTGTTGTTTTTGGTGAAGATCGGTTAAGGGAAGGGGTAGTTTACCAGCAACGGTTTTTTATCAAGGGTAATTTTTTTACTTCCATATTCCTTAAGGAATGGAAGTATGGTGATGGCAAAAAAAATCGTGTTCGAGATTATTGCAGATTCTGATTGTACTACACTCAAAACATGAAAAAAAGTCGTTTTCCGAAAAGTGTCTGTGTGTCTGTCTGTCTGTCTGTCTATCTGTGTGTCTGTCTGTCTGTAGATTTTTTTTCTATGGCAAACGATAACTGCCGCTAATTCAAACAGAATCAAATAATTTTTTGCATGCAGCCCTGATTTGCAGAGTACTCGCGACCTATTGTTTTTGGTGAAGATCGGTTGAGGGAAAGCGGTAGTTTACCGGCAACGGTTTTTTTTTAGCAAGGGTAATTTTGTTTGTTTGGCAAACGATAACAGCCGCAAATTCATACAGAATGAAATAATGTTTGGCATACAGCCCTGAATTGTAGAGTTCTCAAGGTCTTTTGATTTTGGTGAAGATCGGTTAAGGGAAAGGGGTAGTTTACCAGTAACGTTTTATGTTTTAACAAGGGTATTTCTTATGGCAAACGATAACAGCCGCAAATTCAAACAGAATCAAAAGATTATTTGCATACAGCCCTAAATTGTAGTGTTCTCAAGACCTAATGTTTTTGGTGAAGATCGGTTGAGGGAAAGGGGTAGTTTACCTGCAACGTTTTTTTAAAAAGGGTGTTTTCTATGGCAAACGATAACAGCCGCAAATTCTAACAGAATCAAATAATGTTTTGCGTACAGCTCTGATTTGTAGAGTACTCAAGACCTATTCTTTCTGGTGAAGATCAGTTAGGGGAAAGGGGTAGTTTACCTGTAACGTTTTATGTTTTAACAAGGGTATTTCCTATGGCAAACGATAACAGCCGCAAATTCAAACAGAATCAAAAGATTATTTGCATACAGCCCTAAATTGTAGAGTTCTCAAGACCTATTGTTTTTGGTGAAGATCGGTTGAGGTAAAGGGGTAGTTTACCTGCAACGTTTTTTTATCAAGCGAATTTTCTATGGCAAACGATAGCAGCCGCAAATTCAAACAGAATCAAATAATTTTTAGCATACGTCCCTGAATTGTAGAGGTCTCAATGACTTTCGATTTTGGTGAAGATCGGTTAAGGGGAAGGGGTAGTTTACCAGCAACCTTTTACGTTTTAACAAGAGTAAAGTACTTGAAAATTTATTTAAACTTTTTGAAACAATGGTAATTGTTAAAAATAAAATAATTTTGTTGCCAGGCAATAGAATTATAATTTTTTCATTTTAATGTAATATAATATTTTTCATTTAATACAGCAATAAAAAGGCAGGTAAGACACAGCCTGGCTGTTTGGGTGAAAATGATTTTAAATATAAATCTTAGAATATGGAAGTCATGTATGGTTCTCCATACCGATATTTACTTCCATATTCCTTAAGGAATGGAAGTATGGTGATGGCAAAAAAAATCGTGTTCGAGATTATTGCAGATTCTGATTCTACTACACTCAAAACATGAAAAAAAGTCGTTTTCCGAAAAGTGTCTGTGTGTGGGTCTGTGTGTCTGTCTGTGTGTCTGTCTGTCTGTCTGTCTGTCTGTAGATTTTTTTTTTATGGCAAACGATAACTGCCGCAAATGCAAACAGAATCAAATAATTTGTTGCATGCAGCCCTGATTTGCAGAGTACTCGCGACCTATTGTTTTTGGTGAAGATCGGTTGTGGGAAAGGGGTAGTTTACCGGCAACGGTTTTTTTTAGCAAGGGTAATTTCGTTTGTTTGGCAAACGATAACAGCCGCAAATTCAAACAGAATCAAATAATGTTTCGCATACAGCCCTGAATTGTAGAGTTCTCAAGATCTTTTGAGTTTGGTGAAGATCAGTTAAGGGAAAGGGGTAGTTTACCCGTAACGTTTTATGTTTTAACAAGGGTATTTCTTATGGCAAACGATAACAGCCGCAAATTCAAACAGAATCAAAAGATTATTTGCATACAGCCCTAAATTGTAGAGTTCTCAAGACCTATTGTTTTTGGTGAAGTTCGGTTGAGGGAAAGGTGTAGTTTACCAGTATCGTTTTTTTAACAAGGGTATTTTCTATGACAAACGATAACAGCCGCAAATTCAAACAGAATCAAATAATGTTTTGCATACAGCCCTGATTTGTAGAGTACTCAAGATCTATTGTTTTTGGTGAAGATCGGTTAAGGGAAAGGGGTAGTTTACCGGTAACGTTTTATGTTTTAACAAGGGTATTTCCTATGGCAAACGATAACAACCGCAAATTCAAACAGAATCAAAAAATTATTTGCATACAGCCCTAAATGTCAGAGTTCTCAAGACCTGTTGTTTTTGGTGAAGATCGGGTAAGGGAAAGGGGTAGTTTACCTGTAACGTTTTATGTTTTAACAAGGGTATTTCCTATGGCAAACGATAACAGCCGCAAATTCAAACAGAATCAAAAGATAATTTGCATACAGCCCTAAATTTCAGAGTTCTCAAGACCTTTTGTTTTTGGTGAAGATCGGTTGAGGGAAAGGGGTAGTTTACCAGCAACGTTTTTTTAACAAGGGTATTTTCTATGGCAAACGATAACAGCCGCAAATTGAAACAGAATCAAATAATGTTTTGCATACAGCCCTGATTTGTAGAGTACTAAAGACCTGTTGTTTTTGGTGAAGATCGGTTAAGGGGAAGGGGTAGTTTACCTGCAACGTTTTTTATCAAGCGTATTTTCTATGGCAAACGATAACTGCCGCAAATTCCAACAGAATCAAATAATTTTTTGCATACAGCCCTGATTTGTAGAGTACTCGCGACCGTTTTTGGTAAAGATCGGTTGAGGGGAAGGGGTAGTTTACCAGCAAAGGTTTTTTTTATCAAAGGAAATTTTTTTTTTTGGCAAACGATAACGGCCGCAAATTCGAACAGAATCAAATAATGTTTCGCATACAACCCTGAATTGTAGAGTTCTCAAGACCTTTTTTTTTTTGGTGAAGATCGGTTAAGGGAAAGGGGTAGTTTACCCACAACGTTTTTTTGACAAGGGTATTTTCTATGGCAAACGATAACAGCCGCAAATTCAAACAGAATCAAATAATGTTTTGCATACAGTCCTGATTTGTAGAGTACTCAAGACCTGTTGTTTTTGGTGAAGATCTGTTGAGGGGAAGGGGTAGTTTACCTGCAACGTTTTTTATCAAGCGTATTTTTAATGGCAAACGATAACTGCCGCAAATTCAAACAGAATCAAATAATTTTTTGCATACTTCAGTGAATTGTAGATGACTCAAGGCCTTTAGATTTTGGTGAAGATCAGTTAAGGGGAAGGGGTAGTTTACCTGCAACTCTTTACGTTTTAACAAGAGTAAAGTACTTGAAAATTCATTTAAACTTTTTCAAACAATGGTAATTGTTGAAAATAAAATAATTTTGTTGCCAGGCAATCTGAAAATTTCAGATTTTGTACCACAAAATCTGAAAAGATTATACGATAGTTTATGAAATGGTTAATAATACGTCAGTGGAAGGTGTAATGAGAAATTAGCAGAAATGGAAACCTGGGGAATGTTAACTGTTCTGTAGATACAATTTTGTCAGAATGTTTGGAAATGATCATCAACATTGAAGAAAAAGTAAGCATATTAAGAAACATATGTAAATACTTATTATAAAAAAATAATGTTTGTTTTTTGATAAAGTCATTTTGATTATAAAATATAAATATTTACAACAAGAAAAGAATTTTCAGTTTTCAAAATTTAAATATATTTTTATAAAACAATGGGTTCTTCATTGAGGTGGGGACCATGTCACTCACTCCATCTCAAGCCTCCTCTCCCATTTTGCAGAAAAAGAGGACCCTGTCAAGGCTGATACTTTGACGACAGTGACAGGGCTTTCCACCAAATTCAGCAGAGTGACAGGTAGGCCCAACTCTGATTGGCTCCTCAGATTTCCCCAGCGTTAGTAGGTTCTATGAAAATATTTTATTTCAAAAATGATTTTAAATATAAATCTTAGATATGTTTTATAAATCTCATGTTTTATGTTTTAACATGGGTAAGTTTTTATATGACGAACCATAACTGCCGTAAATTCAAACAGAATCAAATAATTTTTTACATATGTGCCTGAGCTATAGAGAACTCAATGTCTGTTGATTTTGGTGAAGATCGGTTACGGGGAAAGGGCAGTTTACCTGAAACATTTTTTGTTGTAACGTGAGTAAAGTACTTAATTTTGATAAAGTATCCTGATAAGATCTTAATAATCCACTGTAGAAACGTAGATGAAATATCTATAAATGAAGAGGCTAGTTGAACGGGCTGGGGGTAATTTTCTATAAATCAAAATTATAGTTGAAGGGGGAGGGGATAATATTTTTTATATGTGTACTACGTTATTGGCAAGAAAGAAGTATTTTTTTGTTAAAATTCCTTCCCTGGTTTACTTCCATATTCCTTAAGGAATGGAAGTATGGTGATGGCAAAAAAAATCGTGTTCGAGATTATTGCAGATTCTGATTCTACTACACTCAAAACATGAAAAAAAGTCGTTTTCCGAAAAGTGTCTGTGTGTGTGTCTGTCTGTCTGTGTGTGTCTGTGTGTCTGTCTGTCTGTCTGTAGATTTTTTTTCTATGGCAAACGATAACTGCCGCAAATTCAAACAGAATCAAATAATTTTTTGCATGCAGACCTGATTTACAGAGTACTCGCGACCTATTGTTTTTGGTGAAGATCGGTTGAGGGAAAGGGGTAGTTGACCTGTAACGTTTTATGTTTTAACAAGGGTATTTCCTATGGCAAACGATAACAGCCGCAAATTCAAACAGAATCAAAAGATTATTTGCATACAGCCCTAAATTGTAGAGTTCTCAAGACCTATTGTTTTTGGTGAAGTTCGGTTGAGGGAAAGGGGTAGTTTACCAGCAACGTTTTCTCAACAAGGGTATTTTATATGGCAAACGATAACAGCCGCAAATTCAAACAGAATCAAATAATGTTTTGCATACAGCCCTGATTTGTAGAGTACGCAAGACCTACAGTTTTTGGTGCAGATCGGTTAAGGGAAAGGGGTAGTTTACCAGTAACGTTTTATGTTTTAACAAGGGTATTTCCTATGGCAAACGATAACAGCCGCAAATTCAAACAGAATCAAAAGATTATTTGCATACAGCCCTAAATTGTAGAGTTCTCAAGACCTATTGTTTTTGGTGAAGATCGGTTGAGGGAAAGGGGTAGTTTACCAGCAACGTTTTTTTAACAAGGGTATTTTTTATGGCAAACGATAACAGCCGCAGATTCAAACAGAATCAAATAATGTTTTGCATACAGCCCTGATTTGTAGAGTACTCAAGACTTATTGTTTTTGGTGAAGATCGGTTAAGGGGAAGGGGTAGTTTACTTGCAACGTTTTTTTATCAAGCGTATTTTCTATGGCAAACAATAACAGCCGCAAATTCAAACAGAATCATATAATTTTTTGCATACGTCCCTGAATTGTAGAGGTCTCAATGACTTTCGATTTTGGTGAACATCGGTTAAGGGGAAGGGGTAGTTTACCTGCAACTTTTTACGTTTTAACAAGAGTAAATTACTTGAAAATTTATTTAAACTTTTTGAAACAATGGTAATTGTTAAAAATAAAATAATTTTCTTGCCAGGCAATAAAATTATAATTTTTTCATTTTAATGTAAATCATGTATAAAAGAAAATATATCGCGCTTGGCAGGCGATATTAAGATTTAAATATACATCTTAGAATATGGAAGTCATGTATGGTTCTCCATACCGATATTTACTTCCATATTCCTTAAGGAATGGAAGTATGGTGATGGCAAAAAAAATCGTGTTCGAGATTATTGCAGATTCTGATTCTACTACACTCAAAACATGAAAAAAAGTCGTTTTCCGAAAAGTGTCTGTGTGTGTGTCTGTGTGTCTGTCTGTCTGTCTGTGTGTCTGTCTGTGTGTGTCTGTAGATTTTTTTTCTATGGCAAACGATAACTGCCGCAAATTCAAACAGAATAAAATAATTTTTTTTATGCAGTCCTGATTTGCAGAGTACTCGCAACCTATTGTTTTTGGTGAAGATCTGTTGAGGGAAAGGGGTAGTTTACCGTCAACGGTTTTTTTTTAGCAAGGGTAATTTTGTTTGTTTGGCAAACGATAACAGCCGCAAATTCAAACACAATCAAATAATGTTTCGCATACAGCCCTGAATCGTAGAGTTCTCAAGACCTTTTGATTTTGGTGAAGATCGGTAATGGAACGGGGTAGTTTACCTGTAACGTTTTATGTTTTAACAAGGGTATTTCCTATGGCAAACGATAACAGCCGCAAATTCAAACAGAATCAAAAGATTATTTGCATACAGCCCTACATTGTAGAGTTCTCAAGACCTATTGTTTTTGGTGAAGTTCGGTTGAGGGAGAGGGGTAGTTTACCGGCAACGTTTTTCTAACAAGGGTATTTTATATGGCAAACTATAACAGCCGCAAATTCAAACAGAATCAAATAATGTTGTGCATACAGCCCTGATTTGTTGAGTACTCAAGACCTATTGTTTTTGGTGAAGATCGGTTTAGGGAAAGGGGTCGTTTACCGGTAACGTTTTATGTTTTATCAAGGGATATTTCCTATGGCAAACGATAACAGCCGCAAATTCAAACAGAAACAAAAGATTATTTGCATACAGCCCTATATTGTAGAGTTCTCAAGACCTATTGTTTTTGGTGAAGATCGGTTGAGGGAAAGGGGTAGTTTACCTCCAACGTTTTTTTATCAAGAGTATTTTCTTTGGCAAACGATAACAGCCGCAAATTCAAACAGAATCAAATAATATTTTACATACAGCCCTGAATTTTAGAGTTCTCAATACCTGTTGTTTTTGGTGAAGATCGGTTAAGGGAAAGGGGTAGTTTACCGGCAACGGTTTTTTATCAAGGGTAATTTTTTTCTATGGTAAACGATAACAGCCACAAATTCAAACAGAAACAAATGATCTTTTGCATACAGCCCTGTGTTGTAGATTTCTCAATACCTATTGGTGTTGGTGAAGATCGTTCAAGGGTAAGGGGTAGTTTACCAGCAACGTTTTATGATTTATAAGGGTATTTTCTATGGCAAACGATAAGAGCCGCAAATTCAAACAGAATCAAATATGTTTTTGCATACAGCCTGTTTTGTTGAGTACTAAAGACCTATTGTTTTGGGTGAAGATCGGCTATGGGAAAGGGGTAGTTTACCGGACACGTTTTTTGTTTTATCAAGGGTATTTTATATGGCAAATGATAACAGCCGCAAATTCAAACAGAATCATATAATATTTTGCATACAGCCCTAAAATGAACAGTTCTCAAGACCTGTCGGTTTTGGTGAAGATCGGTTAAGGGAATAGGGTAGTTTACCTGCAACGTTTTATGTTTTAACAAGGGTATTTTTCTTATGATGAACGATAACTGCCGTAAATTCAAAAAGAATCAACGAATGTTTTGCATACAGCTGTGAATTGTAGAGTTCTCAAGATCTGTTGATTTTGATGAAGATCGGTTAAGGGAAAGGGGTAGTTTACCCGTAACGTTTTATGTTTTAACAAGGTTATTTCCTATGGCAAACGATAACAGCCGCAAATTCAAACAGAATCAAATAATGTTTTGCATACAGTCCTGATTTGTAGAGTACTCAAGACCTGTTGTTTTTGGTGAAGATCGGTTAAGGGAAAGGGGTAGTTTACCTGTAACGTTTTATGTTTTAACAAGGGTATTTCCTATGGCAAACGATAACAGCCGCAAATTCAAACAGAATCAAAAGATTATTTGCATACAGCCCTAAATTGTAGAGTTCTCAAGACCTATTGTTTTTGGTGAAGTTCGGTTGAGGGGAAGGGGTAGTTTACCGGCAACGTTTTTTTAACAAGGGTATTTTCTATGGCAAAAGATAACAGCCGCAAATTCGAACAGAATCAAATAATGTTTTGCATACAGTCCTGATTTGTAGAGTACTCAAGACCTATTGTTTTTGGTGAAGATCGGTTAAGGCAAAGGGGTAGTTTACCAGTAACGTTTTATGTTTTACCTGCAACTGTTTTTTACCATGGGTAATTTTACTTTTTACTTCCATATTCCTTAAGGAATGGAAGTATGGTGATGGCAAAAAAAATCGTGTTCGAGATTATTGCAGATTCTGATTGCACTACACTCAAGACATGAAAAAAAGTCGTTTTCCGAAAAGTGTCTGTGTGTCTGTCTGTCTGTCTGTCTGTCTGTGTGTCTGTCTGTGTGTCTGTAGTTTTTTTTCCATGGCAAACGGTAACTGCCGCAAATTCAAACAGAATCAAATAATATTTCGCATACAGCCCTGAATTGTAGAGCTCTCACGATTTGGTCATTTTTGGAAAGATCGGTTAAGGGAAAGGGGTAGTTTACCTATAACGTTTTATGTTTTAACAAGGGTATTTCCTATGGCAAACGATAACAGCCGCAAATTCAAACAGAATCAAAAGAATATTTGCAGACAGCCCTAAATTGTAGAGTTCTCAAGACCTATTGTTTTTGGTGAAGATCGGTTGATGGAAAGGGGTAGTTTACCGGCAACGTTTTTTTACTTCCATCTTCCTTAAGGAATGGAAGTACGGTGATGGCAAAAAAAATCGTGTTCGAGATTATTGCAGATTCTGATTGTACTACACTCAAAACATGAAAAAAAGTCGTTTTCCGAAAAGTGTCTGTGTGTGTGTCTGTCTGTCTCTGTGTCTGTCTGTGTGTCTGTAAAGATTTTTTTCTATGGCAAACGATAACTGCCGCAAATTCAAACAGAATCAAATAATTTTTTGCACACAGCCCTGATTTATAGAGTACTCGCGACCTATTGTTTTTGGTGAAGATCGATTGAGGGAAAGGGGTAGTTTACCGGCATCGGTTTTTTTTTATCAAGGGTAATTTTGTTTGTTTGGCAAACGATAACAGCCGCAAATTCAAACAGAATCAAATAATATTTCGCATACAGCCCTGAATTGTAGAGGTCTCAAGATTTGTTCATTTTGGTAAAGATCGGTTAAGGGAAAGGGGTAGTTTACCAGCAACGTTTTATGTTGTAACAAGGGTATTTTTTATGGCAAACGATAACAGCCGCAAATTCAAACATAATCAAATAATGTTTTGCATACTGCCCTGAATTGTAGAGTTCTCAAGGTCTTTTGGTTTTGGTGAAGATCGGTTAAGGGAAAGGGGTAGTTTACCGGCAACGTTTTTTTTTTTAAAAAGGTATTTTGTATAGCAAACGATAAAAGCCGTAAATGCAAACAAAATTATATAATATTTTACATATAGCCCTGAATTTTAGAGTTCTCAAGACCTATTGTTTTTGGTGAAGATCGGTTAAGGGAAAGGGGTAGTTTACCTGCAACGGTTTTTTATCAAGGGTAATTTTACTTCCATATTCCTTAAGGAATGAAAGTATGGTGATGGCAAAAAAAATCGTTGTCGAGATTATTGCAGATTCTGATTCTACTACACTCAAAACATGAAAAAAGTCGTTTTCCGAAAAGTGTCTGTGTGTGTGTCTGTCTGTCTATCTGTCTGTCTGTCTGTCTGTGTGTGTGTGTGTGTGTCTGTAGATTTTTTTTCTATGGCAAACGATAACTGCCGCAAATTCAAACAGAATCAAATAATTTTTTGCATGCTGCCCTGATTTGCAGCGTACTGGCGACCTATTGTTTTTGGTGAAGATCGGTTGAGGGAAAGGGGTAGTTTACCTGCAACGGGTTTTTTTTAGCAAGGGTAATTTTGTTTGTTTGGCAAACGATAACAGCCGCAAATTTAAACAGAATCAAAATATCAGTATGGAGAACCATACATGACTTCCATATTCTAAGATTTATATTTAAAATCATTTTCAGCCAAACAGCCAGGCTGTGTCTTACCTGCCTTTTTATTGCTGTATTAAATGAAAAATATTATATTACATTGAAATGAAAAAATTATAATTTTGTTGCCAGGCAATAATTTTATTTTTAACAATTACCATTGTTTCAAAAGGTTTAAATAAATTTTCAAGTACGTTACTCTTGTTAAAACGTAAAAGGTTGCTGGTAAAATACCCCTTCCCCTTAACCGATCTTCACCAAAATCGTAAGTCATTGAGACCTCTACAATTCAGGGAAGTATGCAAAAAATTATTTGATTCTGTTTGAATTTGCGGCTGTTATTGTTTGCCATAGAAAATACGCTTGATAAAAAAACGTTGCCGGTAAACTACCCCTTCCCCTTAACCGATCTTCACCAAAAACAATAGGTCTTGAGTACTCTACAAATCAGGGCTGCATACAAAACATTATTTGATTCTGTTTGAATTTTCGGCTGTTATCGTTTGCCATATAAAATACCCTTGTTAAAAAAACGTTGCAGGTAAACTACCCCTTTCCTCAACCGAACTTCACCAAAAACAATAGGTCTTGAGAACTCTACAATTTAGGGCTGTATGCAAATAATCTTTTGATTCTGTTTGAATTTGCGGCTGTTATCGTTTGCTATAAAAAATACCCTTGTTAAAACATAAAACGTTACAGGTAAACTACCCCTTTCCCTTAACCGATCTTCACCACAATCAACAGATCTTGAGAACTCTACAATTCAGGGCTGTATGCGAAACATTATTTGATTCTGTTTCAATTTGCGGCTGTTATCGTTTGCAAAACAAACAAAATTACCCTTGCTAAAAAAAACCGTTGCTGGTAAACTACCCCTTTCCCTCAACCGATCTTCACCAAAAACAATAGGTCGCGAGTACTCTGCAAATCAGGGCTGCATGCAAAAATTATTTGATTCTGTTTGAATTTGCGGCAGTTATCGTTTGCCATAGAAAAAAAATCTACAGACAGACAGACATACAGACAGACAGACACACAGACACACACACAGACACTTTTCAGAAAACGACTTTTTTTCATGTTTTGAGTGTAGTAGAATCAGAATCTACAATAATCTCGAACACGATTTTTTTTGCCATCACCATACATAAGTGTAGTAGGGTAATTTTGTTTGTTTGGCAAACGATAACAGCCGCAAATTCAAACAGAATCAAATAATATTTCGCATACAGCCCTGAATTGTAGAGGTCTCAAGATTTGTTCATTTTGGTAAAGATCGGTTAAGGGAAAGGGGTAGTTTACCGGCAACGTTTTATGTTTTAACAAGGGTATTTTCTATGGCAAACGATAACAGCCGCAAATTCAAACAAAATCATATAATATTTTACATACCGCCGTGAATTTTAGAGTTCTCAATACCTATTGTTTTTGGTGAAGATCGGTTAAGGGAAAGGGGTAGTTTACCGGCAACGGTTTTTTACCAAGGGTAATTTTTTTCTATGGTAAACGATAACAGCCACAAATTCAAACAGAAACAAATGATTTTTAGCATAAAGCCCTGTGTTGTAGAGTTCTCAATACCTATTGGCGTTGGTGAAGATCGTTTAAGGTTAAGGGGTAGTTTACCAGCAACGGTTTATGATTTATAAGGGTATTTTCTATGGCAAACGATAAGAGCCGCAAATTCAAACAGAATCAAATATGTTTTTGCATACAGCCCTGTTTTGTTGAGTACTAAAGACCTATTGTTTTTGGTGAAGATCGGTTAAGGGAAAGGGGTAGTTTACCAGGCACGTTTTTTGTTTTATCAAGGGTATTTTATATGGCAAATGATAACAGCCGCAAATTCAAACAGAATCATATAATATTTTGCATACAGGCCTGAAATGTACAGTTCTCAAGACCTGTTGGTTTTGGTGAAGATCGGCTAAGGGAATAGGGTTGTTTACCAGCAACATTTTATGTTTTATCAAGGGTAATTTTTTTTTACGAACGATAACTGCCGTACATTAAAACTGAATCAACTACTCTTCTGCATACCTTTTTGAATTATACAGGACTCAAGGTCTGTTGATTTTTTTGAAGATCGGTTAAGGGAAAGGGGTAGTTTACCGGCAACGTTTTATGTTTTTACAAGGGTATTTTTTTTATGATGAACGATAACTGCTGTAAGTTCAAAAAGAATCAACGAATGTTTTGCATACAGCAGTGAATTGCAGAGTTCTCAGGATCTGTTGATTTTGATGAAGATCGGTTAAGGGAAAGGGGTAGTTTACCAGTAACGTTTTATGTTTTAACAAGGGTATTTCCTATGGCAAACGATAACAACCGCAAATTCAAACAGAATCAAAAGATTATTTGCATACAGCCCTAAATTGTAGAGTTCTCAAGACCTATTGTTTTTGGTGAAGTTCGGTTGAGAGGAAGGGGTAGTTTACCGGCAACGTTTTTTTAACAAGGGTATTTTCTATGGCAAACGATAACAGCCGCAAATTCAAACAGAATAAAATAATATTTTGCATACAGTCCTGATTTGTAGAGTACTCAAGACCTGTTGTTTTTAGTGAGAATCGGTTAAGGGAAAGGGGTAGTTTACCAGTAACGTTTTATGTTTTAACAAGGGTATTTCCTATGGCAAACGATAACAGCCGCAAATTCAAACATAATCAAATAATGTTTTGCATACTGCCCTGAATTGTAGAGTTCTCAAGGTCTTTTGGTTTTGGTGAAGATCGGTTAAGGGAAAGGGGTAGTTTACCTGTAACGTTTTATGTTTTAACAAGGGTATTTCCTATGGCAAACGATAACAGCCGCAAATTCAAACAGAATCAAAAGATTATTTGCATACAGCCCTAAATTGTAGAGTTCTCAAGACCTATTGTTTTTGGTGAAGTTCGGTTGAGGGGAAGGGGTAGTTTACCGGCAACGTTTTTTTAACAAGGGTATTTTCTATGGCAAACGATAACAGCCGCAACTTCAAACAGAATCAAATAATGTTTTGCATACAGTCCTGATTTGTAGAGTACTCAAGACCTGTTGTTTTTGGTGAAGATCGGTTAAGGGAAAGGGGTAGTTTACCTGTAACGTTTTATGTTTTAACAAGGGTATTTCCTATGGCAAACGATAACAGCCGCAAATTCAAACAGAATCAAAAGATTATTTGCATACAGCCCTAAATTGTAGAGTTCTCAAGACCTATTGTTTTTGGTGAAGATCGGTTGATGGAAAGGGGTAGTTTACCTGCAACGTTTTTTACTTCCATATTCCTTACGGAATGGAAGTATGGTGATGGCAAAAAAAATCGTGTTCGAGATTATTGCAGATTCTGATTGTACTACACTCAAAACATGAAAAAAAGTCGTTTTCCGAAAAGTGTCTGTGTGTGTGTCTCTCTGTCTGTCTGTCTGTCTGTGTGTCTGTAGATTTTTTTCTATGGCAAACGATAACTGCCGCAAATTCAAACAGAATCAAATAATTTTTTGCACACAGCCCTGATTTATAGAGTACTCGCGACCTATTGTTTTTGGTGAAGATCGATTGAGGGAAAGGGGTAGTTTACCAGCAACGGTTTTTTTTTATCAAGGGTAATTTTGTTTGTTTGGCAAACGATAACAGCCGCAAATTCAAACAGAATCAAATAATATTTTGCATACAGCCCTGAGTTGTAGAGGTCTCAAGATTTGTTCATTTTGGTAAAGATCGGTTAAGGGAAAGGGGTAGTTTACCGGCAGCGTTTTATGTTTTAACAAAGGTATTTTATATGGCAAACGATAACAGCTGCAAATTCAAACATAATCAAATAATGTTTTGCATACTGCCCTGAATTGTAGATTTCTCAAGGTCTTTTGGTTTTGGTGAAGATCGGTTAAGGGAAAGGGGGAGTTTACCAGCAACGTTTTATGTTTTAAAAGGGTATTTTGTATGGCAAACGATAACAGCCGCAAATTCAAACAAAATCATATAATATTTTACATACAGCCCTGAATTTTAGAGTTCTCAAGACCTATTGTTTTTGGTGAAGATCGGTTAATGGAAAGGGGTAGTTTACCAGCAACGGTTTTTTATCAAGGGTAATTTTACTTCCATATTCCTTAAGGAATGGAAGTATGGTGATGGCAAAAAAAATCGTGTTCGAGATTATTGCAGATTCTGATTCTACTACACTCAAAACATGAAAAAAAGTCGTTTCCCGAAAAGTGTCTGTCTTTGTGTCTGCTGTCTGTGTGTCTTGTGTCTGTAGATTTTTTTTTGGCAAACGATAACTGCCGCAAATTCAAACAGAATCAAATAATTTTTTGTATGCAGCCCTGATTTGCATGGTACTCGCGACCAATTGTTTTTGGTGAAGATCGGTTGAGGGAAAGGGGTAGTTTACCGGCACCGGTTTTTTTTTGGAAGGGTAATTTATTTTGTTTGGCAAACGATAACAGCCGCAAATTCAAACAGAATCAAATAATGTTTCGCATATAGCCCTGACTTGTAGAGTTCTCAGGATCTGTTGATTTTGGTGAAGATCGGTTAAGGGAAAGGGGTAGTTTACTAGTAACGTTTTATGTTTTAACAAGGGTATTTCCTATGGCAAACGATAACAGCCGTAAATTCAAACAGAATCAAAAGATTATTTGCATACAGCCCTAGATTGTAGAGTTATCAACACCTGTTGTTTTTGGTGAAGATCGGTTGAGGGAAAGGGGTAGTTTACCTGCAACGTTTTTTTAACAAGGGTATTTTCTATGGCAAACGATAACAGCCGCAATTTCAAACAGAATCAAATAATGTTTTGCATACAGCCCTGATTTGTAGAGTACTCAAGACCTATTGTTTTTGATGAAGATCGGTTAAGGGGAAGGGGTAGTTTACCGGCAACGGTTTTTTTTTATCAAGGGTAATTTTGTTTGTTTGGCAAACGATAATAGTTGCAAATTCAAATAGAATCAAATAATACTTTGCATACTGTCCTGAATTGTAGAGCTCTCCAGATTTTTTTATTTTGGTAAAGATCGGTTAAGAAAAAAGGGGTAGTTTACCGGCAACGTTTTATGTTTTAACAAGGGTATTTTATATGGCAAACGATAACAGCCGCAAATTCAAACATAATCAAATAATGTTTTGCATACTGCCCTGAATTGTAGAGTTCTCAAGGCCTTTTGGTTTTGGTGAAGATCGGTTAAGGGAAAGGGGTAGTTTACCAGCAACGTTTTATGTTTTAAAAGGGTATTTTGTATGGCAAACGATAACAGCCGCAAATTCAAACAAAATCATATAATATTTTATATACAGCCCTGAATTGTAGAGTTCTCAAGACCTATTGTTTTTGGTGAAGATCGGTTAAGGGAAATGGGTAGTTTACCAGCAACGGTTTTTTATCAAGGGTAATTTTTTTACTTCCATATTCCTTAAGGAATGGAAGTATGGTGATGGCAAAAAAAATCGTGTTCGAGATTATTGCAGATTCTGATTCTACTACACTCAAAACATGAAAAAAAGGTGTTTTCCGAAAAGTGTCTGTGTCTGTGTCTGAGTGTCTGTCTGTGTCTGTCTGTGTGTCTGTCTGTGTGTGTCTGTAGATTTTTTTTCTATGGCAAACGATAACTGCCGCAAATTCAAACAGAATAAAATAATTTTTTCCATGCAGTCCATATTTGCAGAGTACTCGCAACCTGTTGTTTTTGGTGAAGATCGGTTGAAGGAAAGGTGTAGTTTACCTGTAACGTTTTATGTTTTAACAAGGGTATTTCCTATGGAAAACGATAACAGCCGCAAATTCAAACAGAATCAAAAGATTATTTGCATACAGCCCTACATTGTAGAGTTCTCAAGACCTATTGTTTTTGGTGAAGTTCGGTTGAGGGGGAGGGGTAGTTTACCTGCAACGTTTTTCTATCAAGGGTATTTTTTATGGCAAACGATAACAGCCGCAAATTCAAACAGAATCAAATAATGTTTTGCATACTGCCCTGAATTGTAGAGTTCTCAAGGTGTTTTGGTTTTGGTGAAGATCGGTTAAGGAAAAGGGGGAGTTTACCGTCAACGTTTTATGTTTTAAAAGGGTATTTTGTATGGTATACGATAACAGCCGCAAATTCAAACAAAATCATATAATATTTTACATACAGCCCTGAATTTTAGAGTTCTCAAGACCTATTGTTTTTGGTGAAGATCGGTTAAGGGAAAGGGGTAGTTTACCAGCAACGGTTTTTTATCAAGGGTAATTTTACTTTTTACTTCCATATTCCTTAAGGAATGGAAGTATGGTGATGGCAAAAAAAATCGTGTTCGAGATTATTGCAGATTCTGATTCTACTACACTCAAAACATGAAAAAAAGTCGTTTCCCGAAAAGTGTCTGTCTGTGTGTCTGTCTGTCTGTGTGTCTGTGTGTCTGTAGATTTTTTTTCTATGGCAAACGATAACTGCCGCAAATTCAAACAGAATCAAATAATTTTTTGCATGCAGGCCTGATTTGCAGAGTACTCGCGACCAATTGTTTTTGGTGAAGATCGGTTGAGGGAAAGGGGTAGTTTACCAGCAACGGTTTTTTTTTAGCAAGGGTAATTTATTTTGTTTGGCAAACGATAACAGCCGCAAATTCAAACAGAATCAAATAATGTTTCGCATACAGCCCTGAATTGTAGAGGTCTCAGGATCTGTTGATTTTGGTGAAGATCGGTTAAGGGAAAGGGGTAGTTTACCAGTAACGTTTTATGTTTTAACAAGGGTATTTCCTATGGCAAACGATAACAGCCGCAAATTCAAACAGAATCAAAAGATTATTTGCATACAGCCCTAAATTGTAGAGTTATCAACACCTGTTGTTTTTGGTGAAGATCGGTTGAGGGGAAGGGGTAGTTTACCAGCAACGTTTTTTTAACAAGGGTATTTTCTATGGCAAACGATAACAGCCGCAAATTCAAACAGAATCAAATAATGTTTTGCATACAGCCCTTATTTGTAGAGTACTCAAGACCTATTGTTTTTGGTGACGATCGGTTAAGGGGAAGGGGTAGTTTACCGGCAACGGTTTTTTTTTATCAAGGGTAATTTTGTTTGTTTGGCAAACGATAACAGCCGCAAATTCAAACAGAATCAAATAATATTTTGCATACTGCCCAGAATTGTAGAGCTCTCAAGATCTTTTGATTTTGGTGAAGATCGGTTAGGGAACGGGGTAGTTTACCTGTTACGTTTTATGTTTTAACAAGGGTATTTCCTATGGCAAACGATAACAGCCGCAAATTCAAACAGAATCAAAAGATTATTTGCATACAGCCCTAAATTGTAGAGTTCTCAAGACCTATTGTTTTTGGTGAAGTTCGGTTGAGGGAAAGGGGTAGTTTACCGGCAACGTGTTTTTAACAAGGGTATTTTCTATGGCAAACGATAAGAGCCGCAAATTCAAACAGAAACAACTAATGTTCTGCATACAGTCCTGATTTGTAGAGTACCCAAGACCTGTTGTTTTTGGTGAAGATCGGTTAAGGGGAAGGGGTAGTTTACCTGCAACGTTTTTTTATCAAGCGTATTTTCTATGGCAATCGATAACAGCCGCAAATTCAAACAGAATCAAATAATTTTTTGCATACGTCCCTGAATTGTAGAGGTCTCAATGACTTTCGATTTTGGTGAAGATTGGTTAAGGGGAAGGGGTAGTTTACCGGCAACCTTTTACGTTTTAACAAGAGTAAAGTACTTGAAAATTTATTTAAACTTTTTGAAACAATGGTAATTGATAAAAATAAAATAATTTTTTTGCCAGGCAATAAAATTATAATTTTTTCATTTGAATGTAATATAATATTTTTCATTTAATACAGCAATAAAAAGGCTGGTAAGACACAGCCTGGCTGTTTGGATGAAAATGATTTTAAATATAAATCTTAGAATATGGAAGTCATGTATGGTTCTCCATACCGATATTTTAATTCCATATTCCTTAAGGAATGGAAGTATGGTGATGGCAAAAAAAATCGTGTTCGAGATTATTGCAGATTCTGATTGCACTACACTCAAAACATGAAAAAAAGTCGTTTTCCGAAAAGTGTCTGTGTGTGTGTCTGTCTGTCTGTCTATCTGTGTGTCTATCTGTGTGTCAGTAGATTTTTTTTATGGCAAACGATAACTGCCGCAAATTCAAATAGAATCAAATAATTTTTTGCACACAGCCCTGATTTAGAGAGTACTCGCGACCTATTGTTTTTGGTGAAGATCGATTGAGGTAAAGGGGTAGTTTACCAGCAACGGTTTTTTTTTATCAAGGGTAATTTTGTTTGTTTGGCAAACGATAACAGCCGCAAATTCAAACAGAATCAAATAATATTTCGCATACAGCCCTGAATTGTAGAGCCCTCAAGATTTATTCATTTTGGTAAAGATCGGTTAAGGGAAAGGGGTAGTTTACCGGCAACGTTTTATGTTTTAACAAGGGTATTTTCTATGGCAAACGATAACAGCCGCAAATTCAAACATAATCAAAAGATTATTTGCATACAGCCCTGAATTGTAGAGCCCTCAAGATTTATTCATTTTGGTAAAGATCGGTTAAGGGAAAGGGGTAGTTTACCTGCAACGTTTTATGTTTTAACAAGGGTATTTTCTATGGCAAACGATAACAGCCGCAAATTCAAACAAAATCATATAATATTTTACATACAGCCCTGAATTTTAGAGTTCTCAATACCTGTTGTTTTTAGTGAAGATCGGTTAAGGGAAAGGGGTAGTTTACCGGCAACGGTTTTTTATCAAGGGTAATTTTTTTCTATGGTAAACGATAACAGCCACAAATTCAAACAGAAACAAATGATCTTTTGCATACAGCCCTGTGTTGTAGATTTCTCAATACCTATTGGTGTTGGTGAAGATCTTTCAAGGGTAAGGGGTAGTTTACCAGCTACGTTTTATGATTTATAAGGGTATTTTCTATGGCAAACGATAAGAGTCGCAAATTCAAACAGAATCAAATATGTTTTTGCATACAGCCTGTTTTGTTGAGTACTAAAGACCTATTATTTTGGGTGAAGATCGGCTAAGGGAAAGGGGTAGTTTACCGGACACGTTTTTTGTTTTATCAAGGGTATTTTATATGGCAAATGATAACAGCCGCAAATTCAAACAGAATCATATAATATTTTGCATACAGCCCTAAAATGAACAGTTCTCAAGACCTGTTGGTTTTGGTGAAGATCAGTTAAGGGAATAGGGTTGTTTACCAGCAACATTTTATGTTTTATCAAGGGTAATTTTTACTTTTACGAACGATAACTGCCGTACATTAAAACAGAATCAACTACTCTTCTGCATACCTTTTTGAATTATACAGAACTCAAGGTCTGTTGATTTTGTTGAAGATCGGTTAAGGGAAAGGGGTAGTTTACCTGCAACGTTTTATGTTTTAACAAGGGTATTTTTCTTATGATGAACGATAACTGCCGTAAATTCAAAAAGAATCAACGAATGTTTTGCATACAGCTGTGAATTGTAGAATTCTCAAGATCTGTTGATTTTGATGAAGATCGGTTAAGGGAAAGGGGTAGTTTACCTGTAACGTTTTATGTTTTAACAAGGGTATTTCCAATGGCAAACGATAACAGCCGCAAATTCAAACAGAATCAAATAATGTTTTGCATACAGTCCTGATTTGTAGAGTACTCAAGACCTGTTGTTTTTGGTGAAGATCGGTTAAGGGAAAGGGGTAGTTTACCTGTAACGTTTTATGTTTTAACAAGGGTATTTCCTATGGCAAACGATAGCCGCAAATTCAAACAGAATCAAAAGATTATTTGCATACAGCCCTAAATTGTAGAGTTCTCAAGACCTATTGTTTTTGGTGAAGTTCGGTTGAGGGGAAGGGGTAGTTTACCGGCAACGTTTTTTTAACAAGGGTATTTTCTATGGCAAAAGATAACAGCCGCAAATTCGAACAGAATCAAATAATGTTTTGCATACAGTCCTGATTTGTAGAGTACTCAAGACCTATTGTTTTTGGTGAAGATCGGTTAAGGCAAAGGGGTAGTTTACCAGTAACGTTTTATGTTTTACCTGCAACTGTTTTTTACCATGGGTAATTTTACTTTTTACTTCCATATTCCTTAAGGAATGGAAGTATGGTAATGGCAAAAAAAATCGTGTTCGAGATTATTGCAGATTCTGATTGCACTACACTCAAAACATGAAAAAAAGTCGTTTTCCGAAAAGTGTCTGTGTGTGTGTCTCTCTGTCTGTCTGTCTGTGTGTCTGTCTGTGTGTCTGTAGATTTTTTTCTATGGCAAACGATAACTGCCGCAAATTCAAACAGAATCAAATAATATTTCGCATACAGCCCTGAATTGTAGAGCTCTCAAGATTTTGTCATTTTCGGAAAGATCGGTTAAGGGAAAGGGGTAGTTTACCTATAACGTTTTATGTTTTAACAAGGGTATTTCCTATGGCAAACGATAACAGCCGCAAATTCAAACAGAATCAAAAGAATATTTGCATACAGCCCTAAATAGTAGAGTTCTCAAGACCTATTGTTTTTGGTGAAGATCGGTTGATGGAAAGGGGTAGTTTACCGGCAACGTTTTTTTACTTCCATCTTCCTTAAGGAATGGAAGTATGGTGATGGCAAAAAAAATCGTGTTCGAGATTATTGCAGATTCTGATTGTACTACACTCAAAACATGAAAAAAGTCGTTTTCCGAAAAGTGTCTGTGTGTGTGTCTGTCTGTCTCTGTGTCTGTCTGTGTGTCTGTAGATTTTTTTCTATGGCAAACCATAACTGCCGCAAATTCAAACAGAATCAAATAATTTTTTGCACACAGCCCTGATTTATAGAGTACTCGCGACCTATTGTTTTTGGTGAAGATCGATTGAGGGAAAGGGGTAGTTTACCGCCATCGGTTTTTTTTTTATCAAGGGTAATTTTGTTTGTTTGGCAAACGATAACAGCCGCAAATTCAAACAGAATCAAATAATATTTCGCATACAGCCCTGAATTGTCGAGGTCTCAAGATTTGTTCATTTTGGTAAAGATCGGTTAAGGGAAAGGGGTAGTTTACCAGCAACGTTTTATGTTGTAACAAGGGTATTTTCTATGGCAAACGATAACAGCCGCAAATTCAAACATAATCAAATAATGTTTTGCATACTGCCCTGAATTGTAGAGTTCTCAAGGTCTTTTGGTTTTGGTGAAGATCGGTTAAGGGAAAGGGGTAGTTTACCGGCAACGTTTTATGTTTTAAAAAGGTATTTTGTATAGCAAACGATAAAAGCCGTAAATGCAAACAAAATTATATAATATTTTACATACAGCCCTGAATTTTAGAGTTCTCAAGACCTATTGTTTTTGGTGAAGATCGGTTAAGGGAAAGGGGTAATTTACCTGCAACGGTTTTTTATCAAGGGTAATTTTACTTCCATATTCCTTAAGGAATGAAAGTATGGTGATGGCAAAAAAAATCGTTGTCGAGATTATTGCAGATTCTGATTCTACTACACTCAAAACATGAAAAAAGTCGTTTTCCGAAAAGTGTCTGTGTGTGTGTCTGTCTGTCTATCTGTCTGTCTGTCTGTGTGTGTGTGTGTGTGTGTGTCTGTAGATTTTTTTCTATGGCAAACGATAACTGCCGCAAATTCAAACAGAATCAAATAATTTTTTGCACACAGCCCTGATTTATAGAGTACTCGCGACCTATTGTTTTTGGTGAAGATCGGTTGAGGGAAAGGGGTAGTTTACCGGCAACGGTTTTTTTTAGCAAGGGTAATTTTGTTTGTTTGGCAAACGATAACAGCCGCAAATTTAAACAGAATCAAAATATCGGTATGGAGAACCATACATGACTTCCATATTCTAAGATTTATATTTAAAATCATTTTCAGCCAAACAGCCAGGATGTGTCTTAACTGCCTTTTTATTGCTGTATTAAATGAAAAATATTATATTACATTAAAATGAAAAAATTATAATTTTGTTGCCAGGCAATAATTTTATTTTTAACAATTACCATTGTTTCAAAAAGTTTAAATAAATTTTCAAGTACGTTACTCTTGTTAAAACGTAAAAGGTTGCTGGTAAAATACCCCTTCCCCTTAACCGATCTTCACCAAAATCGTAAGTCATTGAGACCTCTACAATTCAGGGAAGTATGCAAAAAATTATTTGATTCTGTTTGAATTTGCGGCTGTTATTGTTTGCCATAGAAAATACGCTTGATAAAAAAACGTTGCCGGTAAACTACCCCTTCCCCTTAACCGATCTTCACCAAAAACAATAGGTCTTGAGTACTCTACAAATCAGGGCTGCATGCAAAACATTATTTGATTCTGTTTGAATTTTCGGCTGTTATCGTTTGCCATATAAAATACCCTTGTTAAAAAAACGTTGCAGGTAAACTACCCCTTTCCTCAACCGAACTTCACCAAAAACAATAGGTCTTGAGAACTCTACAATTTAGGGCTGTATGCAAATAATCTTTTGATTCTGTTTGAATTTGCGGCTGTTATCGTTTGCTATAAAAAATACCCTTGTTAAAACATAAAACGTTACAGGTAAACTACCCCTTTCCCTTAACCGATCTTCACCACAATCAACAGATCTTGAGAACTCTACAATTCAGGGCTGTATGCGAAACATTATTTGATTCTGTTTCAATTTGCGGCTGTTATCGTTTGCAAAACAAACAAAATTACCCTTGCTAAAAAAAACCGTTGCTGGTAAACTACCCCTTTCCCTCAACCGATCTTCACCAAAAACAATAGGTCGCGAGTACTCTGCAAATCAGGGCTGCATGCAAAAATTATTTGATTCTGTTTGAATTTGCGGCAGTTATCGTTTGCCATAGAAAAAAAATCTACAGACAGACAGACATACAGACAGACAGACACACAGACACACACACAGACACTTTTCAGAAAACGACTTTTTTTCATGTTTTGAGTGTAGTAGAATCAGAATCTACAATAATCTCGAACACGATTTTTTTTGCCATCACCATACATGAGTGTAGTAGGGTAATTTTGTTTGTTTGGCAAACGATAACAGCCGCAAATTCAAACAGAATCAAATAATATTTCGCATACAGCCCTGAATTGTAGAGGTCTCAAGATTTGTTCATTTTGGTAAAGATCGGTTAAGGGAAAGGTGTAGTTTACCGGCAACGTTTTATGTTTTAACAAGGGTATTTTCTATGGCAAACGATAACAGCCGCAAATTCAAACAAAATCATATAATATTTTACATACCGCCGTGAATTTTAGAGTTCTCAATACCTATTGTTTTTGGTGAAGATCGGTTAAGGGAAAGGGGTAGTTTACCGGCAACGGTTTTTTACCAAGGGTAATTTTTTTCTATGGTAAACGATAACAGCCACAAATTCAAACAGAAACAAATGATTTTTAGCATAAAGCCCTGTGTTGTAGAGTTCTCAATACCTATTGGCGTTGGTGAAGATCGTTTAAGGTTAAGGGGTAGTTTACCGGCAACGGTTTTTTTTTATCAAGGGTAATTTTGTTTGTTTGGCAAACGATAATAGTTGCAAATTCAAATAGAATCAAATAATACTTTGCATACTGTCCTGAATTGTAGAGCTCTCAAGATTTTTTTATTTTGGTAAAGATCGGTTAAGAAAAAAGGGGTAGTTTACCGGCAACGTTTTATGTTTTAACAAGGGTATTTTATATGGCAAACGATAACAGCCGCAAATTCAAACATAATCAAATAATGTTTTGCATACTGCCCTGAATTGTAGAGTTCTCAAGGCCTTTTGGTTTTGGTGAAGATCGGTTAAGGGAAAGGGGTAGTTTACCAGCAACGTTTTATGTTTTAAAAGGGTATTTTGTATGGCAAACGATAACAGCCGCAAATTCAAACAAAATCATATAATATTTTATATACAGCCCTGAATTGTAGAGTTCTCAAGGCCTATTGTTTTTGGTGAAGATCGGTTAAGGGAAATGGGTAGTTTACCAGCAACGGTTTTTTATCAAGGGTAATTTTTTTCTATGGTAAACGATAACAGCCACAAATTCAAACAGAAACAAATGATTTTTAGCATAAAGCCCTGTGTTGTAGAGTTCTCAATACCTATTGGCGTTGGTGAAGATCGTTTAAGGTTAAGGGGTAGTTTACCGGCAACGGTTTTTTTTTATCAAGGGTAATTTTGTTTGTTTGGCAAACGATAATAGTTGCAAATTCAAATAGAATCAAATAATACTTTGCATACTGTCCTGAATTGTAGAGCTCTCAAAATTTTTTTATTTTGGTAAAGATCGGTTAAGAAAAAAGGGGTAGTTTACCGGCAACGTTTTATGTTTTAACAAGGGTATTTTATATGGCAAACGATAACAGCCGCAAATTCAAACATAATCAAATAATGTTTTGCATACTGCCCTGAATTGTAGAGTTCTCAAGGCCTTTTGGTTTTGGTGAAGATCGGTTAAGGGAAAGGGGTAGTTTACCAGCAACGTTTTATGTTTTAAAAGGGTATTTTGTATGGCAAACGATAACAGCCGCAAATTCAAACAAAATCATATAATATTTTATATACAGCCCTGAATTGTAGAGTTCTCAAGGCCTATTGTTTTTGGTGAAGATCGGTTAAGGGAAATGGGTAGTTTACCAGCAACGGTTTTTTATCAAGGGTAATTTTTTTACTTCCATATTCCTTAAGGAATGGAAGTATGGTGATGGCAAAAAAAATCGTGTTCGAGATTATTGCAGATTCTGATTCTACTACACTCAAAACATGAAAAAAAGTTGTTTTCCGAAAAGTGTCTG
Source organism: Magicicada septendecula (assembly GCA_034769895.1). Taxonomy (NCBI): domain Eukaryota; kingdom Metazoa; phylum Arthropoda; class Insecta; order Hemiptera; family Cicadidae; genus Magicicada; species Magicicada septendecula. Next base: position 399,766,317 of record CM068368.1, read on the forward strand.
TGTCTGTGTCTCTGTGTCTGTCTGTGTCTGTCTGTGTGTCTGTCTGTGTGTGTGTCTTTAGATTTTTTTTCTATGGCAAACGATAACTGCCGCAAATTCAAACAGAATAAAATAATTTTTTCCATGCAGTCCATATTTGCAGAGTACTCGCAACCTATTGTTTTTGGTGAAGATCGGTTGAAGGAAAGGTGTAGTTTACCTGTAACGTTTTATGTTTTAACAAGGGTATTTCCTATGGCAAACGATAACAGCCGCAAATTCAAACAGAATCAAAAGATTATTTGCATACAGCCCTACATTGTAGAGTTCTCAAGACCTATTGTTTTTGGTGAAGTTCGGTTTAGGGAGAGGGGTAGTTTACCTGCAACGTTTTTCTATCAAGGGTATTTTTTATGGCAAACGATAACAGCCGCAAATTCAAACAGAATCAAATAATGTTTTGCATACTGCCTTGAATTGTAGAGTTCTCAAGGTGTTTTGGTTTTGGTGAAGATCGGTTAAGGGAAAGGGGGAGTTTACCGGCAACGTTTTATGTTTTAAAAGGGTATTTTGTATGGTAAACGATAACAGCCGCAAATTCAAACAAAATCATATAATATTTTACATACAGCCCTGAACTTTAGAGTTCTCAAGACCTATTGTTTTTGGTGAAGATCGGTTAAGGGAAAGGGGTAGTTTACCAGCAACGGTTTTTTATCAAGGGTAATTTTACTTTTTACTTCCATATTCCTTAAGGAATGGAAGTATGGTGATGGCAAAAAAAATCGTGTTCGAGATTATTGCAGATTCTGATTCTACTACACTCAAAACATGAAAAAAAGTCGTTTCCCGAAAAGTGTCTGTCTGTGTGTCTGTGTGTCTGTAGATTTTTTTTCTATGGCAAACGATAACTGCCGCAAATTCAAACAGAATCAAATAATTTTTTGCATGCAGCCCTTATTTGCAGAGTACTCGCGACCAATTGTTTTTGGTGAAGATCGGTTGAGGGAAAGGGGTAGTTTACCAGCAACGGTTTTTTTTTAGCAAGGGTAATTTATTTTGTTTGGCAAACGATAACAGCCGCAAATTCAAACAGAATCAAATAATGTTTCGCATACAGCCCTGAATTGTAGAGGTCTCAGGATCTGTTGATTTTGGTGAAGATCGGTTAAGGGAAAGGGGTAGTTTACCAGTAACGTTTTATGTTTTAACAAGGGTATTTCCTATGGCAAACGATAACAGCCGCAAATTCAAACAGAATCAAAAGATTATTTGCATACAGCCCTAAATTGTAGAGTTATCAACACCTGTTGTTTTTGGTGAAGATCGGTTGAGGGGAAGGGGTAGTTTACCAGCAACGTTTTTTTAACAAAGGTATTTTCTATGGCAAACGATAACAGCCGCAAATTCAAACAGAATCAAATAATGTTTTGCATACAGCCCTTATTTGTAGAGTACTCAAGACCTATTGTTTTTGGTGACGATCGGTTAAGGGGAAGGGGTAGTTTACCGGCAACGGTTTTTTTTTATCAAGGGTAATTTTGTTTGTTTGGCAAACGATAACAGCCGCAAATTCAAACAGAATCAAATAATATTTTGCATACTGCCCTGAATTGTAGAGCTCTCAAGATCTTTTGATTTTGGTGAAGATCGGTTAGGGAACGGGGTAGTTTACCTGTTACGTTTTATGTTTTAACAAGGGTATTTCCTATGGTAAACGATAACAGCCGCAAATTCAAACAGAATCAAAAGATTATTTGCATACAGCCCTAAATTGTAGAGTTCTCAAGACCTATTGTTTTTGGTGAAGTTCGGCTGAGGGAAAGGGGTAGTTTACCGGCAACGTTTTTTTAACAAGGGTATTTTATATGGCAAACGATAACAGCCGCAAATCCATACAGAATCAAATAATGTTTTGCATACAGCCCTGATTTGTAGAGTACTCAAGACCTGTTGTTTTTGGTGAAGATCGGTTAAGGGAAAGGGGTAGTTTACCAGTAACGTTTTATGTTTTAACAAGGGTATTTCCTATGGCAAACGATAACAGCCGCAAATTCAATCAGAATCAAAAGGTTATCTGCATACAGCCCTAAATTGTAGAGGTCTCAAGACCTTTTGTTTTTGGTGAAGATCGGTTGAGGGAAAGGGGTAGTTTACCTGCAACGTGTTTTTAACAAGGGTATTTTTTATGGCAAACGATAACAGCCGCAAATTCAAACAGAAACAACTAATGTTCTGCATACAGTCCTGATTTGTAGAGTACCCAAGACCTGTTGTTTTTGGTGAAGATCGGTTAAGGGGAAGGGGTAGTTTACCTGCAACGTTTTTTTATCAAGCGTATTTTCTATGGCAAACGATAACAGCCGCAAATTCAAACAGAATCAAATAATTTTTTGCATACGTCCCTGAATTGTAGAGGTCTCAATGACTTTCGATTTTGGTGAAGATTGGTTAAGGGGAAGGGGTAGTTTACCGGCAACCTTTTACGTTTTAACAAGAGTAAAGTACTTGAAAATTTATTTAAACTTTTTGAAACAATGGTAATTGTTAAAAATAAAATAATTTTGTTGCCAGGCAATAAAATTATAATTTTTTCATTTTAATGTAATATAATATTTTTCATTTAATACAGCAATAAAAAGGCTGGTAAGACACAGCCTGGCTGTTTGGATGAAAATGATTTTAAATATAAATCTTAGAATATGGAAGTCATGTATGGTTCTCCATACCGATATTTTAATTCCATATTCCTTAAGGAATGGAAGTATGGTGATGGCAAAAAAAATCGTGTTCGAGATTATTGCAGATTCTGATTGCACTACACTCAAAACATGAAAAAAAGTCGTTTTTCCGAAAAGTGTCTGTGTGTGTGTCTGTCTGTCTGTCTATCTGTGTGTCTATCTGTGTGTCAGTAGATTTTTTTTATGGCAAACGATAACTGCCGCAAATTCAAATAGAATCAAATAATTTTTTGCACACAGCCCTGATTTATAGAGTACTCGCGACCTATTGTTTTTGGTGAAGATCGATTGAGGTAAAGGGGTAGTTTACCAGCAACGGTTTTTTTTTATCAAGGGTAATTTTGTTTGTTTGGCAAACGATAACAGCCGCAAATTCAAACAGAATCAAATAATATTTCGCATACAGCCCTGAATTGTAGAGGTCTCAAGATTTGTTCATTTTGGTAAAGATCGGTTAAGGGAAAGGGGTAGTTTACCGGCAACGTTTTATGTTTTAACAAGGGTATTTTCTATGGCAAACGATAACAGCCGCAAATTCAAACATAATCAAAAGATTATTTGCATACAGCCCTGAATTATAGAGCCCTCAAGATTTATTCATTTTGGTAAAGATCGGTTAAGGGAAAGGGGTAGTTTACCTGCAACGTTTTATGTTTTAACAAGGGTATTTTCTATGGCAAACGATAACAGCCGCAAATTCAAACAAAATCATATAATATTTTACATACAGCCCTGAATTTTAGAGTTCTCAATACCTGTTGTTTTTAGTGAAGATCGGTTAAGGGAAAGGGGTAGTTTACCGGCAACGGTTTTTTATCAAGGGTAATTTTTTTCTATGGTAAACGATAACAGCCACAAATTCAAACAGAAACAAATGATCTTTTGCATACAGCCCTGTGTTGTAGATTTCTCAATACCTATTGGTGTTGGTGAAGATCTTTCAAGGGTAAGGGGTAGTTTACCAGCTACGTTTTATGATTTATAAGGGTATTTTCTATGGCAAACGATAAGAGCCGCAAATTCAAACAGAATCAAATATGTTTTTGCATACAGCCTGTTTTGTTGAGTACTAAAGACCTATTATTTTGGGTGAAGATCGGCTAAGGGAAAGGGGTAGTTTACCGGACACGTTTTTTGTTTTATCAAGGGTATTTTATATGGCAAATGATAACAGCCGCAAATTCAAACAGAATCATATAATATTTTGCAGACAGCCCTAAAATGAACAGTTCTCAAGACCTGTTGGTTTTGGTGAAGATCGGTTAAGGGAATAGGGTTGTTTACCAGCAACATTTTATGTTTTATCAAGGGTAATTTTTAATTTTACGAACGATAACTGCCGTACATTAAAACAGAATCAACTACTCTTCTGCATACCTTTTTGAATTATACAGAACTCAAGGTCTGTTGATTTTGTTGAAGATCGGTTAAGGGAAAGGGGTAGTTTACCTGCAACGTTTTATGTTTTAACAAGGGTATTTTTCTTATGATGAACGATAACTGCCGTAAATTCAAAAAGAATCAACGAATGTTTTGCATACAGCTGTGAATTGTAGAGTTCTCAAGATCTGTTGATTTTGATGAAGATCGGTTAAGGGAAAGGGGTAGTTTACCAGTAACGTTTTATGTTTTAACAAGGGTATTTCCAATGGCAAACGATAACAGCCGCAAATTCAAACAGAATCAAATAATGTTTTGCATACAGTCCTGATTTGTAGAGTACTCAAGACCTGTTGTTTTTGGTGAAGATCGGTTAAGGGAAAGGGGTAGTTTACCTGTAACGTTTTATGTTTTAACAAGGGTATTTCCTATGGCAAACGATAACAGCCGCAAATTCAAACAGAATCAAAAGATTATTTGCATACAGCCCTAAATTGTAGAGTTCTCAAGACCTATTGTTTTTGGTGAAGTTCGGTTGAGGGGAAGGGGTAGTTTACCGGCAACGTTTTTTTAACAAGGGTATTTTCTATGGCAAAAGATAACAGCCGCAAATTCGAACAGAATCAAATAATGTTTTGCATACAGTCCTGATTTGTAGAGTACTCAAGACCTATTGTTTTTGGTGAAGATCGGTTAAGGCAAAGGGGTAGTTTACCAGTAACGTTTTATGTTTTACCTGCAACTGTTTTTTACCATGGGTAATTTTACTTTTTACTTCCATATTCCTTAAGGAATGGAAGTATGGTGATGGCAAAAAAAATCGTGTTCGAGATTATTGCAGATTCTGATTGCACTACACTCAAAACATGAAAAAAAGTCGTTTTCCGAAAAGTGTCTGTGTGTGTGTCTGTCTGTGTGTCTGTAGATTTTTTTCTATGGCAAACGATAACTGCCGCAAATTCAAACAGAATCAAATAATATTTCGCATACTGCCCTGAATTGTAGAGCTCTCAAGATTTGGTCATTTTCGGAAAGATCGGTTAAGGGAAAGGGGTAGTTTACCTATAACGTTTTATGTTTTAACAAGGGTATTTCCTATGGCAAACGATAACAGCCGCAAATTCAAACAGAATCAAAAGAATATTTGCATACAGCCCTAAATAGTAGAGTTCTCAAGACCTATTGTTTTTGGTGAAGATCGGTTGATGGAAAGGGGTAGTTTACCGGCAACGTTTTTTTACTTCCATCTTCCTTAAGGAATGGAAGTATGGTGATGGCAAAAAAAATCGTGTTCGAGATTATTGCAGATTCTGATTGTACTACACTCAAAACATGAAAAAAGTCGTTTTCCGAAAAGTGTCTGTGTGTGTGTCTGTCTGTCTCTGTGTCTGTCTGTGTGTCTGTAGATTTTTTTCTATGGCAAACGATAACTGCCGCAAATTCAAACAGAATCAAATAATTTTTTGCACACAGCCCTGATTTATAGAGTACTCGCGACCTATTGTTTTTGGTGAAGATCGATTGAGGGAAAGGGGTAGTTTACCGGCATCGGTTTTTTTTTATCAAGGGTAATTTTGTTTGTTTGGCAAACGATAACAGCCGCAAATTCAAACAGAATCAAATAATATTTCGCATACAGCCCTGAATTGTCGAGGTCTCAAGATTTGTTCATTTTGGTAAAGATCGGTTAAGGGAAAGGGGTAGTTTACCAGCAACGTTTTATGTTGTAACAAGGGTATTTTCTATGGCAAACGATAACAGCCGCAAATTCAAACATAATCAAATAATGTTTTGCATACTGCCCTGAATTGTAGAGTTCTCAAGGTCTTTTGGTTTTGGTGAAGATCGGTTAAGGGAAAGGGGTAGTTTACCGGCAACGTTTTATGTTTTAAAAAGGTATTTTGTATAGCAAACGATAAAAGCCGTAAATGCAAACAAAATTATATAATATTTTACATACAGCCCTGAATTTTAGAGTTCTCAAGACCTATTGTTTTTGGTGAAGATCGGTTAAGGGAAAGGGGTAGTTTACCAGCAACGGTTTTTTATCAAGGGTAATTTTACTTCCATATTCCTTAAGGAATGAAAGTATGGTGATGGCAAAAAAAATCGTTGTCGAGATTGTTGCAGATTCTGATTCTACTACACTCAAAACATGAAAAAAGTCGTTTTCCGAAAAGTGTCTGTGTGTGTGTCTGTCTGTCTATCTGTCTGTCTGTCTGTCTGTGTGTGTGTGTGTGTGTGTGTCTGTAGATTTTTTTTCTATGGCAAACGATAACTGCCGCAAATTCAAACAGAATCAAATAATTTTTTGCATACGTCCCTGAATTGTAGAGGTCTCAATGACTTTCGATTTTGGTGAAGATTGGTTAAGGGGAAGGGGTAGTTTACCGGCAACCTTTTACGTTTTAACAAGAGTAAAGTACTTGAAAATTTATTTAAACTTTTTGAAACAATGGTAATTGTTAAAAATAAAATAATTTTTTTGCCAGGCAATAAAATTATAATTTTTTCATTTTAATGTAATATAATATTTTTCATTTAATACAGCAATAAAAAGGCTGGTAAGACACAGCCTGGCTGTTTGGATGAAAATGATTTTAAATATAAATCTTAGAATATGGAAGTCATGTATGGTTCTCCATACCGATATTTTAATTCCATATTCCTTAAGGAATGGAAGTATGGTGATGGCAAAAAAAATCGTGTTCGAGATTATTGCAGATTCTGATTGCACTACACTCAAAACATGAAAAAAAGTCGTTTTCCGAAAAGTGTCTGTGTGTGTGTCTGTCTGTCTGTCTATCTGTGTGTCTATCTGTGTGTCAGTAGATTTTTTTTATGGCAAACGATAACTGCCGCAAATTCAAATAGAATCAAATAATTTTTTGCACACAGCCCTGATTTAGAGAGTACTCGCGACCTATTGTTTTTGGTGAAGATCGATTGAGGTAAAGGGGTAGTTTACCAGCAACTGTTTTTTTTTATCAAGGGTAATTTTGTTTGTTTGGCAAACGATAACAGCCGCAAATTCAAACAGAATCAAATAATATTTCGCATACAGCCCTGAATTGTAGAGCCCTCAAGATTTATTCATTTTGGTAAAGATCGGTTAAGGGAAAGGGGTAGTTTACCGGCAACGTTTTATGTTTTAACAAGGGTATTTTCTATGGCAAACGATAACAGCCGCAAATTCAAACATAATCAAAAGATTATTTGCATACAGCCCTGAATTGTAGAGCCCTCAAGATTTATTCATTTTGGTAAAGATCGGTTAAGGGAAAGGGGTAGTTTACCTGCAACGTTTTATGTTTTAACAAGGGTATTTTCTATGGCAAACGATAACAGCCGCAAATTCAAACAAAATCATATAATATTTTACATACAGCCCTGAATTTTAGAGTTCTCAATACCTGTTGTTTTTAGTGAAGATCGGTTAATGGAAAGGGGTAGTTTACCGGCAACGGTTTTTTATCAAGGGTAATTTTTTTCTATGGTAAACGATAACAGCCACAAATTCAAACAGAAACAAATGATCTTTTGCATACAGCCCTGTGTTGTAGATTTCTCAATACCTATTGGTGTTGGTGAAGATCTTTCAAGGGTAAGGGGTAGTTTACCAGCTACGTTTTATGATTTATAAGGGTATTTTCTATGGCAAACGATAAGAGCCGCAAATTCAAACAGAATCAAATATGTTTTTGCATACAGCCTGTTTTGTTGAGTACTAAAGACCTATTATTTTGGGTGAAGATCGGCTAAGGGAAAGGGGTAGTTTACCGGACACGTTTTTTGTTTTATCAAGGGTATTTTATATGGCAAATGATAACAGCCGCAAATTCAAACAGAATCATATAATATTTTGCATACAGCCCTAAAATGAACAGTTCTCAAGACCTGTTGGTTTTGGTGAAGATCAGTTAAGGGAATAGGGTTGTTTACCAGCAACATTTTATGTTTTATCAAGGGTAATTTTTAATTTTACGAACGATAACTGCCGTACATTAAAACAGAATCAACTACTCTTCTGCATACCTTTTTGGATTATACAGAACTCAAGGTCTGTTGATTTTGTTGAAGATCGGTTAAGGGAAAGGGGTAGTTTACCTGCAACGTTTTATGTTTTAACAAGGGTATTTTTCTTATGATGAACGATAACTGCCGTAAATTCAAAAAGAATCAACGAATGTTTTGCATACAGCTGTGAATTGTAGAGTTCTCAAGATCTGTTGATTTTGATGAAGATCGGTTAAGGGAAAGGGGTAGTTTACCTGTAACGTTTTATGTTTTAACAAGGGTATTTCCAATGGCAAACGATAACAGCCGCAAATTCAAACAGAATCAAATAATGTTTTGCATACAGTCCTGATTTGTAGAGTACTCAAGACCTGTTGTTTTTGGTGAAGATCGGTTAAGGGAAAGGGGTAGTTTACCTGTAACGTTTTATGTTTTAACAAGGGTATTTCCTATGGCAAACGATAACAGCCGCAAATTCAAACAGAATCAAAAGATTATTTGCATACAGCCCTAAATTGTAGAGTTCTCAAGACCTATTGTTTTTGGTGAAGTTCGGTTGAGGGGAAGGGGTAGTTTACCGGCAACGTTTTTTTAACAAGGGTATTTTCTATGGCAAAAGATAACAGCCGCAAATTCGAACAGAATCAAATAATGTTTTGCATACAGTCCTGATTTGTAGAGTACTCAAGACCTATTGTTTTTGGTGAAGATCGGTTAAGGCAAAGGGGTAGTTTACCAGTAACGTTTTATGTTTTACCTGCAACTGTTTTTTACCATGGGTAATTTTACTTTTTACTTCCATATTCCTTAAGGAATGGAAGTATGGTGATGGCAAAAAAAATCGTGTTCGAGATTATTGCAGATTCTGATTGCACTACACTCAAAACATGAAAAAAAGTCGTTTTCCGAAAAGTGTCTGTGTGTGTGTCTCTCTGTCTGTCTGTCTGTGTGTCTGTCTGTGTGTCTGTAGATTTTTTTCTATGGCAAACGATAACTGCCGCAAATTCAAACAGAATCAAATAATATTTCGCATACAGCCCTGAATTGTAGAGCTCTCAAGATTTTGTCATTTTCGGAAAGATCGGTTAAGGGAAAGGGGTAGTTTACCTATAACGTTTTATGTTTTAACAAGGGTATTTCCTATGGCAAACGATAACAGCCGCAAATTCAAACAGAATCAAAAGAATATTTGCATACAGCCCTAAATAGTAGAGTTCTCAAGACCTATTGTTTTTGGTGAAGATCGGTTGATGGAAAGGGGTAGTTTACCGGCAACGTTTTTTTACTTCCATCTTCCTTAAGGAATGGAAGTATGGTGATGGCAAAAAAAATCGTGTTCGAGATTATTGCAGATTCTGATTGTACTACACTCAAAACATGAAAAAAGTCGTTTTCCGAAAAGTGTCTGTGTGTGTGTCTGTCTGTCTCTGTGTCTGTCTGTGTGTCTGTAGATTTTTTTCTATGGCAAACGATAACTGCCGCAAATTCAAACAGAATCAAATAATTTTTTGCACACAGCCCTGATTTATAGAGTACTCGCGACCTATTGTTTTTGGTGAAGATCGATTGAGGGAAAGGGGTAGTTTACCGCCATCGGTTTTTTTTTTATCAAGGGTAATTTTGTTTGTTTGGCAAACGATAACAGCCGCAAATTCAAACAGAATCAAATAATATTTCGCATACAGCCCTGAATTGTCGAGGTCTCAAGATTTGTTCATTTTGGTAAAGATCGGTTAAGGGAAAGGGGTAGTTTACCAGCAACGTTTTATGTTGTAACAAGGGTATTTTCTATGGCAAACGATAACAGCCGCAAATTCAAACATAATCAAATAATGTTTTGCATACTGCCCTGAATTGTAGAGTTCTCAAGGTCTTTTGGTTTTGGTGAAGATCGGTTAAGGGAAAGGGGTAGTTTACCGGCAACGTTTTATGTTTTAAAAAGGTATTTTGTATAGCAAACGATAAAAGCCGTAAATGCAAACAAAATTATATAATATTTTACATACAGCCCTGAATTTTAGAGTTCTCAAGACCTATTGTTTTTGGTGAAGATCGGTTAAGGGAAAGGGGTAATTTACCTGCAACGGTTTTTTATCAAGGGTAATTTTACTTCCATATTCCTTAAGGAATGAAAGTATGGTGATGGCAAAAAAAATCGTTGTCGAGATTATTGCAGATTCTGATTCTACTACACTCAAAACATGAAAAAAGTCGTTTTCCGAAAAGTGTCTGTGTGTGTGTCTCATACAAACAACCCTGAATTTTAGAGTTCTCAATACCTATTGTTTTTGGTGAAGATCGGTTAAGGGAAAGGGGTAGTTTACCGGCAACGGTTTTTTATCAAGGGTAATTTTTTTCTATGGTAAACGATGACAGCCACAAATTCAAACAGAAACAAATGATTTTTAGCATAAAGCCCTGTGTTGTAGAGTTCTCAATACCTATTGGCGTTGGTGAAGATCGTTTAAGGGTAAGGGGTAGTTTACCAGCAACGGTTTATGATTTATAAGGGTATTTTCTATGGCAAACGATAAGAGCCGCAAATTCAAACAGAATCAAATATGTTTTTGCATACAGCCCTGTTTTGTTGAGTACTAAAGACCTATTGTTTTTGGTGAAGATCGGTTAAGGGAAAGGGGTAGTTTACCAGGCACGTTTTTTGTTTTATCAAGTGTATTTTATATGGCAAATGATAACAGCCGCAAATTCAAACAGAATCATATAATATTTTGCATACAGGCCTGAAATGTACAGTTCTCAAGACCTGTTGGTTTTGGTGAAGATCGGCTAAGGGAATAGGGTTGTTTACCAGCAACATTTTATGTTTTATCAAGGGTAATTTTTTTGACGAACGATAACTGCCGTACATTAAAACAGAATCAACTACTCTTCTGCATACCTTTTTGAATTATACAGGACTCAAGGTCTGTTGATTTTTTTGAAGATCGGTTAAGGGAAAGGGGTAGTTTACCTGCAACGTTTTATGTTTTTACAAGGGTATTTTTTTATGATGAACGATAACTGCTGTAAGTTCAAAAAGAATCAACGAATGTTTTGCATACAGCAGTGAATTGCAGAGTTCTCAGGATCTGTTGATTTTGATGAAGATCGGTTAAGGGAAAGGGGTAGTTTACCTGTAACGTTTTATGTTTTAACAAGGGTATTTCCTATGGCAAACGATAAGAACCGCAAATTCAAACAGAATCAAAAGATTATTTGCATACAGCCCTAAATTGTAGAGTTCTCAAGACCTATTGTTTTTGGTGAAGTTCGGTTGAGAGGAAGGGGTAGTTTACCGGCAACGTTTTTTTAACAAGGGTATTTTCTATGGCAAACGATAACAGCCGCAAATTCAAACAGAATCAAATAATGTTTTGCATACAGTCCTGATTTGTAGAGTACTCAAGACCTGTTGTTTTTAGTGAGAATCGGTTAAGGGAAAGGGGTAGTTTACCAGTAACGTTTTATGTTTTAACAAGGGTATTTCCTATGGCAAACGATAACAGCCGCAAATTCAAACAGAATCAAAAGATTATTTGCATACAGCCCTAAATTGTAGAGTTCTCAAGACCTATTGTTTTTGGTGAAGATCGGTTGAGGGAAAGGGGTAGTTTACCTGCAACGTGTTTTTAACAAGGGTACTTTCTATGGCAAACGATAACAGCCGCAAATTCAAACAGAATCAACTAATGTTTTGCATACTGCCCTGAACTGTAGAGTTCTCAAGGTCTTTTGGTTTTATGAAGATCGGTTAATGGAAAGGGGTAGTTTACCGGCAACGTTTTATGTTTTAAAAGGGTATTTTGTATGGCAAACGATAACAGCCGCAAATTCAAACAAAATCATATAATATTTTACATACCGCCCTGAATTTTAGAGTTCTCAATACCTATTGTTTTTGGTGAAGATCGGTTAAGGAAAAGGGGTTTTTTACTTGCAACGGTTTTTTATCAAGGGTAATTTTTTTCTATGGTAAACGATAACAGCCACAAATTCAAACAGAAACAAATGATTTTTGGCATAAAGCCCTGTGTTGTAGAGTTCTCAATACCTATTGGTGTTGGTGAAGATCGTTTAAGGGTAAGGGGTAGTTTACCAGCAACGGTTTATGATTTATAAGGGTATTTTATATGGCAAACGATAAGAGCCGCAAATTCAAACAGAATCAAATATGTTTTTGCATACAGCCCTGTTTTGTTGAGTACTAAAGACCTATTGTTTTTGGTGAAGATCGGTTAAGGGAAAGGGGTAGTTTACCAGACACGTTTTTTGTTTTATCAAGGGTATTTTATATGGCAAATGATAACAGCCGCAAATTCAAACAGAATCATATAATATTTTGCATACAGTCCTGAAATGTACAGTTCTCAAGACCTGTTGGTTTTGGTGAAGATCGGCTAAGGGAATAGGGTTGTTTACCAGCAACATTTTATGTTTTATCAACGGTAATTTTTTGACGAACGATAACTGCCGTACATTAAAACAGAATCAACTACTCTTCTGCATACCTTTTTGAATTATACAGTACTCAAGGTCTGCTGATTTTGTTGAAGATCGGTTAAGGGAAAGGGGTAGTTTACCTGCAACGTTTTATGTTTTAACAAGGGTATTTTTTTTATGATGAACGATAACTGCTGTAAGTTCAAAAAGAATCAACGAATGTTTTGCATACAGCAGTTAATTGCAGAGTTCTCAGGATCTGTTGATTTTGATGAAGATCGGTTAAGGGAAAGGGGAAGTTTACCTGTAACGTTTTATGTTTTAACAAGGGTATTTCCTATGGCAAACGATAACAGCCGCAAATTCAAACAGAATCAAAAGATTATTTGCATACAGCCCTAAATTGTAGAGTTCTCAAGACCTATTGTTTTTGGTGAAGTTCGGTTGAGAGGAAGGGGTAGTTTACCGGCAACGTTTTTTTAACAAGGGTATTTTCTATGGCAAACGATAACAGCCGCAAATTCAAACAGAATCAAATAATGTTTTGCATACAGTCCTGATTTGTAGAGTACTCAAGACCTGTTGTTTTTAGTGAGAATCGGTTAAGGGAAAGGGGTAGTTTACCAGTAACGTTTTATGTTTTTACAAGGGTATTTCCTATGGCAAACGTTAACAGCCGCAAATTCAAACGGAATCAAAAGATTATTTGCATACAGCCCTAAATTGTAGAGTTCTCAAGACCTATTGTTTTTGGTGAAGATCGGTTCAGGGAAAGGGGTAGTTTACCAGCAACGTGTTTTTAACAAGGGTATTTTCTATGGCAAACGATAACAGCCGCAAATTCAAATAGAATCAACTAATGTTTTGCATACTGCCCTGAACTGTAGAGTTCTCAAGGTCTTTTGGTTTTATGAAGATCGGTTAAGGGAAAGGGGTAGTTTACCGGCAACGTTTTATGTTTTAAAAGGGTATTTTGTATGGCAAACGATAACAGCCGCAAATTCAAACAAAATCATATAATATTTTACATACCGCCCTGAATTTTAGAGTTCTCAATACCTATTGTTTTTGGTGAAGATCGGTTAAGGAAAAGGGGTTTTTACTTGCAACGGTTTTTTATCAAGGGTAATTTTTTTCTATGGTAAACGATAACAGCCACAAATTCAAACAGAAACAAATGATTTTTGGCATAAAGCCCTGTGTTGTAGAGTTCTCAATACCTATTGGTGTTGGTGAAGATCGTTTAAGGGTAAGGGGTAGTTTACCAGCAACGGTTTATGATTTATAAGGGTATTTTATATGGCAAACGATAAGAGCCGCAAATTCAAACAGAATCAAATATGTTTTTGCATACAGCCCTGTTTTGTTGAGTACTAAAGACCTACTGTTTTTGGTGAAGATCGGTTAAGGGAAAGGGGTAGTTTACCAGACACGTTTTTTATTTTATCAAGGGTATTTTATATGGCAAATGATAACAGCCGCAAATTCAAACAGAATCATATAATATTTTGCATACAGGCCTGAAATGTACAGTTCTCAAGACCTGTTGGTTTTGGTGAAGATCGGCTAAGGGAATAGGGTTGTTTACCAGCAACATTTTATGTTTTATCAACGGTAATTTTTTTGACGAACGATAACTGCCGTACATTAAAACAGAATCAACTACTCTTCTGCATACCTTTTTGAATTATGCAGTACTCAAGGTCTGTTGATTTTGTTGAAGATCGGTTAAGGGAAAGGGGTAGTTTACCTGCAACGTTTTATGTTTTAACAAGGGTATTTTTTTTATATGATGAACGATAACTGCTGTAAGTTCAAAAAGAATCAACGAATGTTTTGCATACAGCAGTTAATTGCAGAGTTCTCAGGATCTGTTGATTTTGATGAAGATCGGTTAAGGGAAAGGGGAAGTTTACCAGTAACGTTTTATGTTTTAACAAGGGTATTTCCTATGGCAAACGATAACAGCCGCAAATTCAAACAGAATCAAAAGATTATTTGCATACAGCCCTAAATTGTAGAGTTCTCAAGACCTATTGTTTCTGGTGAAGTTCGTTTGAGGGGAAGGGGTAGTTTACCGGCAACGTTTTTTTAACAAGGGTATTTTCTATGGCAACGATAACAGCCGCAAATTCAAACAGAATCAAATAATGTTTTGCATACAGTCCCGATTTGTAGAGTACTCAAGACCTGTTGTTTTTGGTGAAGATCGGTTAAGGGAAAGGGGTAGTTTACCTGTAACGTTTTATGTTTTAACAAGGGTATTTCCTATGGCAAACGATAACAGCCGCAAATTCAAACAGAATCAAAAGATTATTTGCATACAGCCCTAAATTGTAGAGTTCTCAAGACTTATTGTTTTTGGTGAAGATCGGTTGATGGAAAGGGGTAGTTTACCGGCAACGTTTTTTACTTCCATATTCCTTAAGGAATGGAAGTATGGTGATGGCAAAAAAAATCGTGTTCGTGATTATTGCAGATTCTGATTGTACTACACTCAAAACATGAAAAAAAGTCGTTTTCCGAAAAGTGTCTGTGTGTGTGTCTGTCTGTGTGTGTGTCTGTCTGTGTGTCTGTAGATTTTTTTCTATGGCAAACGATAACTGCCGCAAATTCAAACAGAATCAAATAATTTTTTGCACACAGCCCTGAATTATAGAGTACTCGTGACCTATTGTTTTTGGTGAAGATCGATTGAGGGAAAGGGGTAGTTTACCAGCAACGGTTTTTTTTATCAAGGGTAATTTTGTTTGTTTGGCAAAAGATAACAGCCGCAAATTCAAACAGAATCAAATAATATTTCGCATACAGCCCTGAGTTGTAGAGGTCTAAAGATTTTTTCATTTTGGTAAAAATCGGTTAAGGTAAAGGGGTAGTTTACCAGCGACGTTTTATGTTTTAACAAGGGTATTTTCTATGGCAAACGATAACAGCCGCAAATTCAAACATAATCAAATAATGTTTTGCATACTGCCCTGAATTGTAGAGTTCTCAAGGTCTTTTGGTTTTGGTGAAGATCGGTTAAGGGAAAGGGGTAGTTTACCGGCAACGTTTTATGTTTTAAAAGGGTATTTTGTATAGCAAACGATAAAAGCCGCAAATTCAAACAAAATCATATAATATTTTACATACAGCCCTGAATTTTAGAATTCTCAAGACCTATTGTTTTTGGTGAAGATCGGTTATGGGAAAGGGGTAGTTTACCAGCAACGGTTTTTTATCAAGGGTAATTTTACTTCCATATTGCTTAAGGAATGGAAGTATGGTGATGGCAAAAAAAATCGTGTTCGAGATTATTGCAGATTCTGATTGTACTACACTCAAAACATGAAAAAAAGTCGTTTTCCGAAAAGTGTCTGTGTGTGTGTCTGTCTGTCTGTGTGTCTGTCTGTGTGTCTGTAGATTTTTTTCTATGGCAAACGATAACTGCCGCAAATTCAAACAGAATCAAATAATTTTTTGCACACAGCCCTGATGTATAGCGTACTCGCGACCTATTGTTTTTCGTGAAGATCGATTGAGGGAAAGGGGTAGTTTACCAGCAACGGTTTTTTTTTATCAAGGGTAATTTTGTTTGTTTGGCAAACGATAACAGCCGCAAATTCAAACAGAATCAAATAATATTTCGCATACAGCCCTGAATTGTAGAGGTCTCAAGATTTGTTCATTTTGGTAAAGATCGGTTAAGGGAAAGGGGTAGTTTACCTGCAACGTTTTATGTTTTAACAAGGGTATTTTCTATGGCAAACGATAACAGCCGCAAATTCAAACATAATCAAATAATGTTTTGAATACTGCCCTGAACTGTAGAGTTCTCAATACCTATTTGTGTTGGTGAAGATCGTTTAAGGGTAAGGGGTAGTTTACCTGCAACGTTTTATGATTTATAAGGGTATTTTTTTTGGCAAACGATAAGAGCCGAAAATTCAAACAGAATCAAATATGTTTTCGCATGCAGCCGTGTTTTGTTGAGTACTAAAGACCTATTGTTTTTGGTGAAGATCGGTTAAGGGAAAGGGGTAGTTTACCGGACACGTTTTTTGTTTTATCAAGGGTATTTTATATGGCAAATGATAACAGCCGCAAATTCAAACAGAATCATATAATATTTTGCATACAGGCCTGAAATATACAGTTCTCAAGACCTGTTGGTTTTGGTGAAGATCGGCTAAGGGAATAGGGTTGTTTACCAGCAACATTTTATGTTTTATCAAGGGTAATTGTTTTTGACGAACGATAACTGCCGTACATTAAAACATAATCAACTACTCTTCTGCATACCTTTTTGAATTATACAGAACTCAAGGTCTGTTGATTGTGTAAAGATCGGTTAAGGGAAAGGGGTAGATTACCTGCAACGTTTAATGTTTTAACAAGGGTATTTTTCTTTGATGAACGATAACTGCTGTAAGTTCAAAAAGAATCAACGAATGTTTTGCATACAGCAGTGAATTGCAGAGTTCTCAGGATCTGTTGATTTTGATGAAGATCGGTTAAGGGAAAGGGGTAGTTTACCTGTAACGTTTTATGTTTTAACAAGGGTATTAATAAACTGTTTATTAAATGACCAGGTAAATTTTGCGTCAAATTACCTGTTCGACACTGCAATCAGTTTGTCTTAATCTTTGACCAGTCGCGTGACAATCGCGGTTGCGGGTGAACGCATGCGGGAGCTCCAGCCGTGGTTAGCAAAGCTTATTACATGCGATTTATAATTTATTTTATTCATTTTGACTTGACCAGTATCATGGTCGTGATTTTAATATTTTAATTTATTAATTATGTATCTGAGGATGGGACTTAGTCCCGAAACGCGTCATCAGTGACGAAACTGTGTATCGCTAAAGTGGATATTAAGGTAATTATATATTCCGAAAAGTGTCTGTGTGTGTGTCTGTCTGTCTCTGTGTCTGTCTGTGTGTATGTAGATTGTTTTTCTATGGCAAACGATAACTGCCGCAAATTCAAACAGAATCAAATAATTTTTTGCACACAGCCCTGAATTATAGAGTACTCGTGACCTATTGTTTTTGGTGAAGATCGATTGAGGGAAAGGAGTAGTTTACCAGCAACGGTTTTTTTTTTATCAAGGGTAATTTTGTTTGTTTGGCAAAAGATAACAGCCGCAAATTCAAACAGAATCAAATAATATTTCGCATACAGCCCTGAATTATAGAGGTCTAAAGATTTTTTCATTTTGGTAAAAATCGGTTAAGGGAAAGGGGTAGTTTACCAGGGACGTTTTATGTTTTAACAAGGGTATTTTTTATGGCAAACGATAACAGCCGCAAATTCAAACATAATCAAATAATGTTTTGCATACTGCCCTGAATTGTAGAGTTCTCAAGGTCTTTTGGTTTTGGTGAAGATCGGTTATGGGAAAGGGGTTGTTTACCTGCAACGGTTTTTTATCAAGGGTAATTATACTTCCATATTGCTTAAGGAATGGAAATATGGTGATGGCAAAAAAAATCGTGTTCGAGATTATTGCAGATTCTGATTGTACTACACTCAAAACATGAAAAAAAGTCGTTTTCCGAAAAGTGTCTGTGTGTGTGTCTGTCTGTCTGTGTGTCTGTAGATTTTTTTCTATGGCAAACGATAACTGCCGCAAATTCAAACAGAATCAAATAATTTTTTGCACACAGCCCTGATTTATAGAGTACTCGCGACCTATTGTTTTTGGTGAAGATCGATTGAGGGAAAGGGGTAGTTTACCAGCAACGGTTTTTTTTTATCAAGGGTAATTTTGTTTGTTTGGCAAACGATGACAGCCGCAAATTCAAACAGAATCAAATATTATTTCGCATACAGCCCTGAATTGTAGAGGTCTCAAGATTTGTTCATTTTGGTAAAGATCGGTTAAGGGGAAGGGGTAGTTTACCTGCAACGTTTTATGTTTTAACAAGGGTATTTTATATGGCAAACGATAACAGCCGCAAATTCAAACATAATCAAATAATGTTTTGCATACTGCCCTGAACTGTAGAGTTCTCAAGGTCTTTTGGTTTTGGTGAAGATCGGTTAAGGGAAAGGGGTAGTTTACCAGCAACGTTTTATGTTTTAAAAGGGTATTTTGTATGGCAAAGGATAACAGCCGCAAATTCAAACAAAATCATATAATATTTTACATACCGCCCTCAATGTTTGAGTTCGCAATACCTATTGTTTTTGGTGAAGATCGGTTAAGGGAAAGGGGTAGTTTACCGGCAACGGTTTTTTATCAAGGGTAATTTTTTTTTGGTAAACGATAACAGCCACAAATTCAAACAGAAACAAATGATTTTTAGCATACAGCCCTGTGTTGTAGAGTTCTCAATACCTATTGGTGTTGGTGAAGATCGTTTAAGGGTAAGGGGTAGTTTACCGGCAACGTTTTATGATTTATAAGGGTATTTTCTATGGCAAACGATAAGAGCCGCAAATTCAAACAGAATCAAATATGTTTTTGCATACAACCGTGTTTTGTTGAGTACTAAAGACTTATTGTTTTTGGTGAAGATCGGTTAAGGGAAAGGGGTAGTTTACCAGACACTTTTTTTGTTCTATCAAGGGTATTTTATATGGCAAATGATAACAGCCGCAAATTCAAACAGAATCATATAATATTTTGCATACAGGCCTAAAATGTACAGTTCTCAAGACCTGTTGGTTTTGGTGAAGATCGGCTAAGGGAATAGGGTTGTTTACCAGAAACATTTTACTTCCATATTCCTTAAGGAATGGAAGTATGGTGATGGCAAAAAAAATCGTGTTCGAGATTATTGCAGATTCTGATTCTACTACACTCAAAACATGAAAAAAAGTCGTTTTCCGAAAAGTGTCTGTGTGTCTGTCTGTCTGTCTGTCTGTCTGTCTGTCTGTGTGTCTGTCTGTCTGTAGATTTTTTTCTATGGCAAACGATAACTGCCGCAAATTCAAACAGAATCAAATAATTTTTTGCATGCTGTCCTGATTTGCAGAGTACTCGCGACCTATTGTTTTTGGTGAAGATCGGTTGAGGGAAAGGGGTAGTTTACCAGCAACGGTTTTTTTTTAGCAAGGGTAATTTTGTTTGTTTGGCAAACGATAACAGCCGCAAATTCCAACAGAATCAAATAATGTTTCGCATACAGCCCTGAATTGTAGAGTTCTCAAGATCTGCTGATTTTGGTGAAGATCGGTTAAGGGAAAGGGGTAGTTTACCATTAACGTTTTATGTTTTAACAAGGGTATTTCCTATGGCAAACGATAACAGCCGCAAATTCAAAAAGAATCAAAAGATTATTTGCATACAGCCCTAAATTGTAGAGTTCTCAAGACCTATTGTTTTTGGTGAAGTTCGGTTGAGGGAAAGGGGTAGTTTACCAGCAACGTTTTTTTAACAAGGGTATTTTCTATGGAAAACGATAACAGCCGCAAATTCAAACAGAATCAAATAATGTTTTGCATACAGGCCTGATTTGTAGAGTACTCAAGACCTGTTGTTTTTGGTGAAGATCGGTTTAGGGAAAGGGGTAGTTTACCTGTAACGTTTTATGTTTTAACAAGGGTATTTCCTATGGCAAACGATAACAGCCGCAAATTCAAACAGAATCAAAAGATTATTTGCATACAGCCCTATATTATAGAGTTCTCAAGACCTATTGTTTTAGGTGAAGATCGGTTGAGGGAAAGGGGTAGTTTACCTGCAACGTTTTTTTAACAAGGGTATTTTCTATGGCAAACGATAACAGCCGCAAATTCAAACAGAATCAAATAATGTTTTGCATACTGCCCTGATTTGTAGAGTACTCAAGACCTATTGTTTTTGGTGAAGATCGGTTAAGGAGAAGGGGTAGTTTACCTGCAACGTTTTTTTATCAAGCGTATTTTCTATGGCAAACGATAACAGCCGCAAATGCAAACAGAATCAAATAATGTTTTGCATACGTCCCTGAATTGTAGATGTCTCAATGACTTTCGATTTTGGTGAAGATCGGTTAAGGGGAAGGGGTAGTTTACCTGCAACCTTTTACGTTTTAACAAGAGTAAAGTACTTGAAAATTTATTTAAACTTTTTGAAACAATGGTAATTGTTAAAAATAAAATAATTTTGTTGCCAGGCAATAAAATTATAATTTTTTCATTTTAATCTAATATAATATTTTTCATTTAATACAGCAATAAAAAGGCAGGTAAGACACAGCCTGGCTGTTTGGCTGAAAATGATTTTAAATATAAATCTTAGAATATGGAAGTCATGTATGGTTCTCCATACCGATATTTATGTTTTATCAAGGGTAATTTTTTTGACGAACGATAACTGCCGTACATTAAAACAGAATCAACTACTCTTCTGCATACCTTTTTGAATTATACAGAACTCAAGGTCTGTTGATTTCGTTGAAGATCGGTTAAGGGAAAGGGGTAGTTTACCTGCAATGTTTTATGTTTTAACAAGGGTATTTTTTTTATGATGAACGATAACTGCTGTAAATTCAAAAAGAATCAACGAATGTTTTGCATACAGCAGTGAATTGCAGAGTTCTCAGGATCTGTTGATTTTGATGAAGATCGGTTAAGGGAAAGGGGTAGTTTACCGGCAACGGTTTTTTATCAAGGGTAATTTTACTTCCATATTGCTTAAGGATTGGAAGTATGGTGATGGCAAAAAAAATCGTGTTCGAGATTATTGCAGATTCTGATTCTACTACACTCAAAACATGAAAAAAAGTCGTTTTCCGAAAAGTGTCTGTGTGTCTGTCTGTCTGTCTGTCTGTCTGTCTGTCTGTGTGTCTGTGTGTCTGTAGATTTTTTTTCTATGGCAAACGATAACTGCCGCAAATTCAAACAGAATCAAATAATTTTTTGCATGGAGCCCTGATTTGCAGAGTACTCGCGACCTATTGCTTTTGGTGAAGATCGGTTGAGGGAAAGGGGTAGTTTACCGGCAACGGTTTTTTTTTAGCAAGGGTAATTTTGTTTGTTTGGCAAACGATAACAGCCGCAAATTCAAACAGAATCAAAAGATTATTTGCATACAGCCCTAAATTGTAGAGTTCTCAAGACCTATTGTTTTTGGTGAAGTTCGGTTTAGGGAAAGGGGTAGTTTACCAGCAACGTTTTTTTAACAAGGGTATTTTCTATGGAAAACGATAACAGCCGCAAATTCAAACAGAATCAAATAATGTTTTGCATACAGCCCTGATTTGTAGAGTACTCAAGACCTATTGTTTTTGGTGAAGATCGGTTAAGGGAAAGGGGTAGTTTACCTGTAACGTTTTATGTTTTAACAAGGGTATTTCCTATGGCAAACGATAACAGCCGCAAATTCAAACAGAATCAAAAGATTATTTGCATACAGCCCTAAATTGTAGAGTTCTCAAGACCTATTGTTTTAGGTGAAGATCGTTTGAGGGAAAGGGGTAGTTTACCTGCAACGTTTTTTTAACAAGGGTATTTTCTATGGCAAACGATAACAGCCGCAAATTCAAACAGAATCAAATAATGTTTTGCATACTGCCCTGATTTGTAGAGTACTCAAGACCTACTGTTTTTGGTGAAGATCGGTTAAGGAGAAGGGGTAGTTTACCAGCAACGTTTTTTTATCAAGCGTATTTTCTATGGCAAACGATAACAGCCGCAAATGCAAACAGAATCAAATAATGTTTTGCATATGTCCCTGAATTGTAGATGTCTCAACGACTTTCGATTTTGGTGAAGATCGGTTAAGGGGAAGGGGTAGTTTACCTGCAACCTTTTACGTTTTAACAAGAGTAAAGTACTTGAAAATTTATTTAAACTTTTTGAAACAATGGTAATTGTTAAAAATAAAATAATTTTGTTGCCAGGCAATAAAATTATAATTTTTTCATTTTAATGTAATATAATATTTTTCATTTAATACAGCAATAAAAAGGCAGGTAAGACACAGCCTGGCTGTTTGGCTGAAAATGATTTTAAATATAAATCTTAGAATATGGAAGTCATGTATGGTTCTCCATACCGATATTTATGTTTTATCAAGGGTAATTTTTTTTTTGACGAACGATAACTGCCGTACATTAAAACAGAATCAACTACTCTTCTGCATACCTTTTTGAATTATACAGAACTCAAGGTCTGTTGATTTCGTTGAAGATCGGTTAAGGGAAAGGGGTAGTTTACCAGCAATGTTTTATGTTTTAACAAGGGTATTTTTTTTATAATGAACGATAACTGCTGTAAATTCAAAAAGAATCAACGAATGTTTTGCATACAGCAGTGAAATGCAGAGTTCTCAGGATCTGTTGATTTTGATGAAGATCGGTTAAGGGAAAGGGGTAGTTTACCAGTAACGTTTTATGTTTTAACAAGTGTTTTTCCTATGGCAAACGATAACAGCCGCAAATTCAAACAGAATCAAAAGATTATTTGCATACAGCCCTAAATTGTAGAGTTCTCAAGACCTATTGTTTTTGGTGAAGTTCGGTTGAGGGGAAGGGGTAGTTTACCGGCAACGTTTTTTTAACAAGGGTATTTTCTATGGCAAACGATAACAGGCGCAAATTCAAACAGAATCAAATAATGTTTTGCATACAGTCCTGATTTGTAGAGTATTCAAGACCTGTTGTTTTTGGTGAAGATCGGGTAAGGGAAAGGGGTAGTTTACCTGTAACGTTTTATGTTTTAACAAGGGTATTTTTTATGGCAAACGATAACAGCCGCAAATTCAAACAGAATCAAAGCTTATTTGCATACAGCCCTAAATTGTAGAGTTCTCAAGACCTATTGTTTTTGGTGAAGATCGGTTGATGGAAAGGGGTAGTTTACCGGCAACGTTTTTTACTTCCATATTCCTTAAGGAATGGAAGTATGGTGATGGCAAAAAAAATAGTGTTCGAGATTACTGCAGATTCTGATTGTACTACACTCAAAACATGAAAAAAAGTCGTTTTCCGAAAAGTGTCTGTGTGTGTGTCTGTCTGTCTCTGTGTCTGTCTGTGTGTCTGTAGATTTTTTTTCTATGGCAAACGATAACTGCCGCAAATTCAAACAGTATCAAATAATTTTTTGCACGCAGCCCTGAATTATAGAGTACTCGTGACCTATTGTTTTTGGTGAAGATCGATTGAGGGAAAGGGGTAGTTTACCAGCAACGGTTTTTTTGTATCAAGGGTAATTTTGTTTGTTTGGCAAAAGATAACAGCCGCAAATTCAAACAGAATCAAATTATATTTCGCATACAGCCCTGAATTGTAGAGTTCTAAAGATTTTTTCATTTTGGTAAAAATCGTTTAAGGGAAAGGGGTTGTTTACCAGCGACATTTTATGTTTTAAAAGGGTATTTTGTATAGCAAACGATAAAAGCCGCAAATTCAAACAAAATCATATAATATTTTACATACAGCCCTGAATTTTAGAGTTCTCAAGACCTATTGTTTTTGGTGAAGATCGGTTATGGGGAAGGGGTAGTTTACCAGCAACGGTTTTTTATCAAGGGTAATTTTTTTCTATGGTAAACGATAACAGCCACAAATTCAAACAGAAACAAATGATATTTTGCATACAGCCCTGTGTTGTAGAGTTCTCAATGCCTGTTGGTGTTGGTGAAGATCGTTTATGGTAAGGGGTAGTTTACCTGCAACATTTTATGATTTATAAGGGTATTTTCTATGGCAAACGATAAGAGCCGCAAATTCAAACAGAATCAAATATGTTTTTGCATACAGCCCTGGTTTGTTGAGTACTAAAGACGTATTGTTTTTGGTGAAGATCGGTTAAGGGAAAGGGGTAGTTTACCAGACACGTTTTTTGTTTTATCAAGGGTATTTTATATGGCAAATGATAACAGCCGCAAATTCAAACAGAATCATATAATATTTTGCATACAGGCCTGAAATGTACAGTTCTCAAGACCTGTCGGTTTTGATGAAGATCGGCTAAGGGAATAGGGTTGTTTACCAGCAACATTTTATGTTTTATCAAGGGTAATTTTTTTTGACGAACGATAACTGCCGTACATTAAAACAGAATCAACTACTCTTCTGCATACCTTTTTGAATTATACAGAACTCTAGGTCGGTTGATTTTGTTGAAGATCGGTTAAGGGAAAGGGGTTGTTTACCTGCAACGTTTTATGTTTTAACAAGGGTATTTTTTTTATGATGAACGATAACTGCTGTAAATTCAAAAAGAATCAACGAATGTTTTGCATACAGCAGTGAATTGCAGAGCTCTCAGGATCTGTTGATTTTGATGAAGATCGGTTAAGGGAAAGGGGTAGTTTACCAGCAACGTTTTATGTTTTAACAAGGGTATTTCCTATGGCAAACGATAACAGCCGCAAATTCAAACAGAATCAAAAGATTATTTGCATACAGCCCTAAATTGTAGAGTTCTCAACACCAATTGTTTTTGGTGAAGTTCGGTTGATGGAAAGGGGTAGTTTACCGGCAACGTTTTTTACTTCCATATTCCTTAAGGAATGGAAGTATGGTGATGGCAAAAAAAATCGTGTTCGAGATTATTGCAGATTCTGATTGTACTACACTCAAAACATGAAAAAAGTCGTCTTCCGAAAAGTGTCTGTGTGTGTGTCTGTCTGTCTCTGTGTCTGTCTGTGTGTATGTAGATTGTTTTTCTATGGCAAACGATAACTGCCGCAAATTCAAACAGAATCAAATAATTTTTTGCACACAGCCCTGAATTATAGAGTACTCGTGACCTATTGTTTTTGGTGAAGATCGATTGAGGGAAAGGAGTAGTTTACCAGCAACGGTTTTTTTTTTATCAAGGGTAATTTTGTTTGTTTGGCAAAAGATAACAGCCGCAAATTCAAACAGAATCAAATAATATTTCGCATACAGCCCTGAATTATAGAGGTCTAAAGATTTTTTCATTTTGGTAAAAATCGGTTAAGGGAAAGGGGTAGTTTACCTGGGACGTTTTATGTTTTAACAAGGGTATTTTTTATGGCAAACGATAACAGCCGCAAATTCAAACATAATCAAATAATGTTTTGCATACTGCCCTGAATTGTAGAGTTCTCAAGGTCTTTTGGTTTTGGTGAAGATCGGTTATGGGAAAGGGGTTGTTTACCTGCAACGGTTTTTTATCAAGGGTAATTATACTTCCATATTGCTTAAGGAATGGAAATATGGTGATGGCAAAAAAAATCGTGTTCGAGATTATTGCAGATTCTGATTGTACTACACTCAAAACATGAAAAAAAGTCGTTTTCCGAAAAGTGTCTGTGTGTGTGTCTGTCTGTCTGTGTGTCTGTAAATTTTTTTCTATGGCAAACGATAACTGCCGTAAATTCAAACAGAATCAAATAATTTTTTGCACACAGCCCTGATTTATAGAGTACTCGCGACCTATTGTTTTTGGTGAAGATCGATTGAGGGAAAGGGGTAGTTTACCAGCAACGGTTTTTTTTATCAAGGGTAATTTTGTTTGTTTGGCAAACGATGACAGCCGCAAATTCAAACAGAATCAAATATTATTTCGCATACAGCCCTGAATTGTAGAGGTCTCAAGATTTGTTCATTTTGGTAAAGATCGGTTAAGGGGAAGGGGTAGTTTACCTGCAACGTTTTATGTTTTAACAAGGGTATTTTCTATGGCAAACGATAACAGCCGCAAATTCAAACATAATCAAATAATGTTTTGCATACTGCCCTGAACTGTAGAGTTCTCAAGGTCTTTTGGTTTTGGTGAAGATCGGTTAAGGGAAAGGGGTAGTTTACCAGCAACGTTTTATGTTTTAAAAGGGTATTTTGTATGGCAAAGGATAACAGCCGCAAATTCAAACAAAATCATATAATATTTTACATACCGCCCTCAATGTTTGAGCTCGCAATACCTATTGTTTTTGGTGAAGATCGGTTAAGGGAAAGGGGTAGTTTACCGGCAACGGTTTTTTATCAAGGGTAATTTTTTTTTTTGGTAAACGATAACAGCCACAAATTCAAACAGAAACAAATGATTTTTAGCATACAGCCCTGTGTTGTAGAGTTCTCAATACCTATTGGTGTTGGTGAAGATCGTTTAAGGGTAAGGGGTAGTTTACCTGCAACGTTTTATGATTTATAAGGGTATTTTCTATGGCAAACGATAAGAGCCGCAAATTCAAACAGAATCAAATATGTTTTTGCATACAACCGTGTTTTGTTGAGTACTAAAGACTTATTGTTTTTGGTGAAGATCGGTTAAGGGAAAGGGGTAGTTTACCAGACACGTTTTTTGTTCTATCAAGGGTATTTTATATGGCAAATGATAACAGCCGCAAATTCAAACAGAATCATATAATATTTTGCATACAGGCCTAAAATGTACAGTTCTCAAGACCTGTTGGTTTTGGTGAAGATCGGCTAAGGGAATAGGGTTGTTTACCAGCAACATTTTACTTCCATATTCCTTAAGGAATGGAAGTATGGTGATGGCAAAAAAAATCGTGTTCGAGATTATTGCAGATTCTGATTCTACTACACTCAAAACATGAAAAATAGTCGTTTTCCGAAAAGTGTCTGTGTGTCTGTCTGTCTGTCTGTCTGTCTGTCTGTCTGTCTGTGTGTCTGTCTGTCTGTAGATTTTTTTTTTTGGCAAACGATAACTGCCGCAAATTCAAACAGAATCAAATAATTTTTTGCATGCAGTCCTGATTTGCAGAGTACTCGCGACCTGTTGTTTTTGGTGAAGATCGGTTGAGGGAAAGGGGTAGTTTACCGGCAACGGTTTTTTTTTAGCAAGGGTAATTTTGTTTGTTTGGCAAACGATAACAGCCGCAAATTCCAACAGAATCAAATAATGTTTCGCATACAGCCCTGAATTGTAGAGTTCTCAAGATCTGCTGATTTTGGTGAAGATCGGTTAAGGGAAAGGGGTAGTTTACCAGTAACGTTTTATGTTTTAACAAGGGTATTTCCTATGGCAAACGATAACAGCCGCAAATTCAAAAAGAATCAAAAGATTATTTGCATACAGCCCTATATTGTAGAGTTCTCAAGACCTATTGTTTTAGGTGAAGATCGGTTGAGGGAAAGGGGTAGTTTACCTGCAACGTTTTTTTAACAAGGGTATTTTCTATGGCAAACGATAACAGCCGCAAATTCAAACAGAATCAAATAATGTTTTGCATACTGCCCTGATTTGTAGAGTACTCAAGACCTGTTGTTTTTGGTGAAGATCGGTTAAGGAGAAGGGGTAGTTTACCAGCAACGTTTTTTTAACAAGGGTATTTTCTATGGAAAACGATAACAGCCGCAAATTCAAACAGAATCAAAAGATTATTTGCATACAGCCCTATATTGTAGAGTTCTCAAGACCTATTGTTTTAGGTGAAGATCGGTTGAGGGAAAGGGGTAGTTTACCTGCAACGTTTTTTTAACAAGGGTATTTTCTATGGCAAACGATAACAGCCGCAAATTCAAACAGAATCAAATAATGTTTTGCATACTGCCCTGATTTGTAGAGTACTCAAGACCTATTGTTTTTGGTGAAGATCGGTTAAGGAGAAGGGGTAGTTTACCTGCAACGTTCTTTATCAAGCGTATTTTCTATGGCAAACGATAACAGCCGCAAATGCAAACAGAATCAAATAATGTTTTGCATACGTCCCTGAATTGTAGATGTCTCAATGACTTTCGATTTTGGTGAAGATCGGTTAAGGGGAAGGGGTAGTTTACCTGCAACCTTTTACGTTTTAACAAGAGTAAAGTACTTGAAAATTTATTTAAACTTTTTGAAACAATGGTAATTGTTAAAAATAAAATAATTTTGTTGCCAGGCAATAAAATTATAATTTTTTCATTTTAATGTAATATAATATTTTTCATTTAATACAGCAATAAAAAGGCAGGTAAGACACAGCCTGGCTGTTTGGCTGAAAATGATTTTAAATATAAATCTTAGAATATGGAAGTCATGTATGGTTCTCCATACCGATATTTATGTTTTATCAAGGGTAATTTTTTTGACGAACGATAACTGCCGTACATTAAAACAGAATCAACTACTCTTCTGCATACCTTTTTGAATTATACAGAACTCAAGGTCTGTTGATTTCGTTGAAGATCGGTTAAGGGAAAGGGGTAGTTTACCTGCAATGTTTTATGTTTTAACAAGGGTATTTTTTTTATGATGAACGATAACTGCTGTAAATTCAAAAAGAATCAACGAATGTTTTGCATACAGCAGTGAATTGCAGAGTTCTCAGGATCTGTTGATTTTGATGAAGATCGGTTAAGGGAAAGGGGTAGTTTACCGGCAACGGTTTTTTATCAAGGGTAATTTTACTTCCATATTGCTTAAGGATTGGAAGTATGGTGATGGCAAAAAAAATCGTGTTCGAGATTATTGCAGATTCTGATTCTACTACACTCAAAACATGAAAAAAAGTCGTTTTCCGAAAAGTGTCTGTGTGTCTGTCTGTCTGTCTGTCTGTCTGTCTGTCTGTCTGTGTGTCTGTGTGTCTGTAGATTTTTTTTCTATGGCAAACGATAACTGCCGCAAATTCAAACAGAATCAAATAATTTTTTGCATGGAGCCCTGATTTGCAGAGTACTCGCGACCTATTGCTTTTGGTGAAGATCGGTTGAGGGAAAGGGGTAGTTTACCGGCAACGGTTTTTTTTTAGCAAGGGTAATTTTGTTTGTTTGGCAAACGATAACAGCCGCAAATTCAAACAGAATCAAACAATGTTTCGCATACAGCCCTGTATTGTAGAGGTCTCAAGATTTGTTCATTTTGGTAAAGATCGGTTTAGGGAAAGGGGTCGTTTACCAGTAACGTTTTATGTTTTAACAAGGGTATTTCTTTTGGCAAACGATAACAGCCGCAAATTCAAACAGAATCAAAAGATTATTTGCATACAGCCCTAAATTGTAGAGTTCTCAAGACCTTTTGTTTTTGGTGAAGATCAGTTGAGGGAAAGGGGTAGTTTACCTGCAACGTTTTTTTAACAAGGGTATTTTATATGGCAAAAGATAACAGCCGCAAATTCAAACAGAATCAAATAATGTTTTGCATACAGCCCTGATTTGTAGAGTACTCATCACCTGTTGTTTTTGGTGAAGATCGGTTAAGGGCAAGGGGTAGTTTACCAGCAACGTTTTTTTGTCAAGCGTATTGTCTATGGCAAACGATAACAGCCGTAAATTCAAACAGAATCAAATAATTTTTTGCATACGTCCCTGAGTTGTAGAGGTCTCAATGACTTTCGATTTTGGTGAATATCGGTTAAGGGGAAGGGGTAGTTTACCAGCAACCTTTTACGTTTTAACAAGAGTAAAGTACTTGAAAATTTATTTAAACTTTTTGAAACAATGGTAATTGTTAAAAATAAAATAATTTTGTTGCCAGGCAATAAAATTATAATTTTTTCATTTTAATGTAATATAATATATTTCATTTAATACAGCAATAAAAAGGCAGGTAAGACAGCCTGGCTGTTTGGCTGAAAATGATTTTAAATATAAATCTTAGAATATGGAAGTCATGTATGGTTCTCCGTACCGATATTTTACTTCCATATTCCTTAAGGAATGGAAGTATGGTGATGGCAAAAAAAATCGTGTTCGAGATTATTGCAGATTCTGATTGTACTACACTCAAAACATGAAAAAAAGTCGTTTTCCGAAAAGTGTCTGTGTGTGTCTCTGTCTGTCTGTCTATGTGTCTGTCTGTGTGTCTGTAGATTTTTTTCTATGGCAAACGATAACTGCCGCAAATTCAAACAAAATCAAATAATTTTTTGCACACAGCCATGATTTATACACTTCTCGCTACCTATTTTTTTTTGTGAAGATC